>WOXC01012154.1:0-204541 GCA_011680675.1 Gymnobelideus leadbeateri | reverse complement strand
TTAGAAATGAGTCCTTTATCAGAGACACAGGTTGTAAAAATTCTTTCCCAATTTCCCACCTCCCTCTTGATCTTGGTTACATTGGCTTTGTTTGTGCAGAAGCTTTTCAATTTAATGTAATCAAAATTATCCATTTTGCATTTTATAATGCTCTCTAATTCTTGTTTGGTCCTAAAATCTTCCCCTCTCCACAGATCTGTCAGGTAAACTATTCCTTGTTTTCCCAAATTGCTTATAGTATCATCCTTTACACCTAGATCATGCACCCATTTAGTGCTTAATAGCATCTTGATTTCTCATAAAGTCATTAGCTTCCATTTGCTCCAGTCTAACTCTGAAGGAATGAATCTCCTCAGTGAACTTTTGAGATTCTTTTTCCATCTGGCAAATTCGACTTTTTGAATTTGAATTTGAATTTGACTACTCCTCATTGCCCTTTTGGGCCTCCTTTGCCATTTGAGTTAGTCTATTTTTAAGGTGTTGTTTTCCTCAGTCAGGCTGTTGACCCTAATTTCATACTTTTCCTGCATCCTTCTCATTTCTCTTCCCAATTTTCCTCCACTTCTCTTATTTGATTTTTAAAGTCCTTCTTAAGGTCCTCTGTGGCCTGCAACCTGCTCATGTTTTCCCCTGGGGCTTTTGGAGCAGGACTTCTGACCTTACAGTCCTCTGGCTGTTCCCTGCTTTGATCCTCACTGCCCCCAAAGTAAGAGTCTAAGGTTGCATTTTTCTGTTTAATTTGTTTCCTTTGCCTTGGCATGTTGCTACTTAATTACTTGACTTTTGGGCTTGTTGCCACAGTATGGCTTGTCCACCATACAGGTGAACTTTCATCCCAAACGTGTGGGGGGACAACTTCCATTTCTGGCAAGCTGGAAACCCATCCACGACCTCCACCCCAGATCACAGCCCAGATATAGGGAGGTTAAAGCAAGAGTGATTACCCCCAAGACTGATCGCTGGATCTCCCTACATTTTGCAGGCCAGGAGCTGGAGCTGCTTCTGAAAACTACAAAGTGGAGTGTCTCCTCAGCGGCCTCTAGCCCCCAGGGGAGGAAGCCGACACATTCCCCACATACTGGTCCCAAAGTCCATAGGGCACTAACCTCTCACTTTTTCCTAGGCATGTCTATGTTGATAATTCTGGAATCGCCACAGCTGCTGGTGTTCTGTGGTCCCTCCAGCTGGCTGCTGGCCCTGTCGCCCTGGGGCTAAAACCGTGACTCAGGCGGACTTGTGCTCAGCTCCTCGAGCTGCTCTGGTCCTTCCTGCAGGGCTTCTGGGCTGTCCTCTGCAGGAGTTTAGCTTCTCTGTGTCATTCTGTGGGTGCTGGGGCTCCAGAAGTTGTTCAGAGTCCACTTTTACATAGCTTGGAGGTAATTTGGGGGAAGAGCAGCTTCAACGCACAGTTTATACTCTGCCATCTTGGCTCTGCCCCCCACCCATGATCTTATTGGGAATATTTCTGATCCCTATTGCATATAATGCTTGTTGTATTGTATTGTAGTATTCAATAGATGGTAGTGATCATGTTAAGGGATACTTCATTGATTCTTAAATTTATTTATTCTTTCACTAGGAATGGTGTTCTATTTTCTAAAAAAAAAAAGCTTTTTCTGCATCTATTGAGAAAAATCATATGATTTCTGTTAATTTTGTTCTTGATAAGGTAAATTATGCTGTAAGTTTTCATAATATTATACCAGCTCTGTATTCCTAGTATAAATCCCAATTGGTCATGGTGCATGTATTCATTAAGGAATTTGTTTATAATTTTCTTTCCTAGTTTTGACTCTTCCTGGTTTGGCATCATTGCAATATGTCATAAAAGAAATTTGGTAGGACATCTTTTTGCCTATTTTTTCAAACAATTTATATAGTGTTCAAATTGTTTATTCTTTAAAGGTTTAGAAATATTCCCTTTTAAATGCATTTGACCCTGGTGACTTTTTCTCAGGAAATTCATTGCTGGATTTTCAATTTCTTTCTTTTATTTGAAATGGGGCTAAGTATTTGATTTCTTCTGTTAATTTGGGCACTTTATATTTTTGTAAATAAATATTCATTTCACTTAGATTGTCAAATTTATTTTCAAAAAGTTGGGCAAAATAGCTCCTAGTTATTGTTTTAATTTCCTCTTCATTGGTGTGGTCTTCATCCTTTTCACTTCTGATACTGAAAATTTGATTTCCTTATTTCTTTTTTAAGCAAATTAATCAAAAATTTATCTATTTTCTTGTTCTTTTTTTTCTTTCAAAAAGTCACCTCTTAGTTTTCATGTAAGCATTTAGAGGTATAAAATTCCCCTGAAGAACCACTTTGTCTGTATCCCATAAGTTTTGTTATGTTGCCTCATTATTGTTTTTCTTTTGAATGAAGTTATTGAATTTTTATATGATTTGTTGTTTGGCCCATTCATTCTTTAGGGTTAGCTTATTTAATTTCCAATTAGTACATAGTCTATCTTCCTATGGTCCTTTATTACATGCAATTTTATTGCATCATGATCTGAAAAGGATGCTTTCAATGTTGCTATCTTTCTGATTTAGATTGTGCGGCTTTTATACCATATTACATGGTCAATTTTTGTGTATGTGTCATATGCCACTGAGAAAAATGTATATTCCTTTCTATGCCCATTCAATTTTTTCCAAAGGTCTACCATATATAATTTTTCTTAAATTATATTCACTTCCTTAATGTTATATATATATATATATATTTCTCCTCCCTCTTATCTCACCTCCCACTTGTTCTATTCTCTACTTTGATCCTGTCCTTTTTCAAAAGTGGGTGATTCCAACTCCCCCCCAGTCTGCCCTCTCTTCCATCATCCCCCTCTCATGCCCTTACCCCCTACTCTCCTGTAGGATGAGATACCGTACTTTGTGTGTTATGTTATTCCCTTCCTAAGTGAAATTCAATGAGAATAAAGTTTACCCATTCTCTTTTGACTTCCTGTTTTCTCCCTCCTTTGTAACCATTTTCACTTACCTCTTCTATGTAAGATAGTTTACCCAATCTGTCTCTCCTTATATCCTCTCTTTATATTCCTCTCTCACCTCTTAATTTCACCTTTTAAGCGTCATACCTTCCCATTAAACTGGCCCTGCACCCTTTATCTATGTATACCTGTACACATATATACACACATTCAGTTATCTATTCCCTTCAATTATTTTCATACTGAGAAAAGTTTCATAAGTTACAATGATCATTTTTTGATGTAGGAATATACATCAACTTTGATCAGTTCCTTATGATTTCTTTTCCCTGTTTACCATCTCATGCTTCTCTTGCTTCTTGTATCTGAATGTCAGATTTTCTATTCAATACTGTTTTTTTCATAAATAATGCTTGAAAGTCCTCTATTCCACTGAATGACCATATTTCCCCCTGAAACATGATACTCAGTTATGCTGGGTAGGTGATTCTTGGTTTTAATATCAGCTGCTTCAACTTCTGGAATATCATATTCCAAGCCCTTCAATCCCTCAGTGTAGAAGCTGCCAGATTCTGTGTTATCCTGATTGTGTTTCCACAGTATTCAAATTATTTCTTCCTGGCTGCTTGTAATATTTTCTCCTTGATCTGGGAATTCTGGAACCTGGCTATAATATTCCTAGGAGTTTTCTTTGTGAGATCTTTTTCAGGAGGTGATGGGTGGATTCCTTCAACCTATATTTTGTCCTCGGGTTCTAAAACATCGGGGCAGTTTTCCTTGAGAATTTCTTGAAGGATGATTTCTAAGTTCTTTTTTTTGATCATGGCTTTTTGGTAGCCCAATAATTTTTAAATTATCTATCCTGTACCTCCACCTTAGACCGCAATACAGACCCAAGCAAGTTAAAGCAAGAGTGATTACCCCTCATACTGGTCACTTGGTCCCCCTACAGTCTCCAGGCCAGATGCTGAAGCTGCCATATGGTGGCAGCTGCACAGCCACAGCTCCTCAGTGGGTTCTCCCTCCAGGGGATAAAGGCTGACTCACTCTGAAACTATAAGATCCCAAAGTCCACACTGCAATAACCTCTCACTTTGTCCTTAGCATCTATGTGTTGGTAATTCTAGAAAATGCCACAGCTGCTAGTGATCTGAAGGCCCTCCAGCTGGTGGCTGGTCAGGCCTGCCCTGGGGCTAAAACCTTTCCGGCTCCCATGGGGGTTGTGTTTGGCTCCCAGAGTGCTGCACTAGCTGCTCCCTACTGGCCTGTTAGGCTATCGTCAGTGAGAAGTTAGCTTCTCTGTGTCATTTTGTGGGTTCTTTAGCTCCAAAGTTTGTTCAGAGTCACCTTTTACACGAATTGGAGGCGTGGGAGCCTGAGTCCAGCAGAAGTACTATGTCTACAAAGGTTATTTTAGGTAACTATATCCTTTTTTCTTCTTTTTTTTTTTTAGAGGGCAATTGGGGTTAAGTGACTTGCCCGAAGTCACATGGCTAGTAAGTGTGTCAAATGTCTGTGGCCAGATTTGAACTCAGGTCCTCCTGACTTCAGGGCCAATACTCTATTCACTGTGCCACCTAGCCACCCCCTTAATGTCTTTATTGTTTCTTTTTTGATTAGATTTACTTAGTTCTGAGAGGGACAGGTTGAGGTTCCCTACTGATATAGTTTTGCTGTCTATTTCTTCCTTTAAATCCCTTAACTTCTCTAAGAATTAGGATGCTATACCACTTGATGGAGAGAGGGAGGGAGGGAGAGAGATAGAGAAAGATAGAGAGAGAGAGAGAGAGAGAGAGAGAGAGAGAGAGAGAGAGAGAGAGATTATTTCATTGTCTATGTTACCTTTTAGCAAGATGTTGTTTCCTTCTTATCTCTTTTAATTAGATATAATTTTATTTTTGCAGAATTTTTTTGGTCAATTTTTGTCCTTTCATTTCCAAGCTGTTGTCTCTCTTATATGCCCCTCATTTGTTTGCCCAAGTTTTATTTCGACCTTTCTCATTTCACTTTTAAAATTCTTTTTCAGCACTTCCAAGAAGGCTTTTTTTTTCTTGGGAACTATTCATATTCCCCTTTGAAGTTTTGGATTTTGGTATATTGAAAATATTGTCCATTTCTGAGCTTGTGTTTTGATCTTCCCTGTCACCACATTAGCTTTTTATGGTCAGTGCTTATTTTTGTTTTCTGTTCATCTTTTTTGCCTATTTTATGACTTTTAAAGTTGAGTTCTCCCACTGGAGCACAGGGGCACTGCTGTAATATTATTTTGCTGGGGCAATGGGGCCTTGTCTCTGGTTTTGTGTGCTGTGACCTTAGGTCCTAGCAGCTGATGTCTATATGGATCTGGTAGCTCACCTGGTGCTGAAATCAGGTCCTGGTGGTGGTGACTGCCATGTGCAGAGACCAGGTGGGTTTTTTTCCTGTATTTTCCCAGGATCAAGCTGAAGCACATGGAGGTCTGGCTACTGAAGTATGCCTGCCCACTCAGGGCTGTGCTGAAGAATGGGGAGATCTGGTGGTCAGAGGATAGTCATTATCAAAGCTGTGGCTCTCCAAGGTGGTGTCTCTCCAAGGTGGATTCTGCCAATTACCCTGTATATGCTATGCATAGTCCTGGTGCTGGCCTTTATCTGCTCCACCACACTGGAGCTCAGAATCTCCTGTTGATTTTCTGACATGAGGCTTGCTTCTGCCTTTTGGGATGCTTACTATACTGGAATGTGCTCCCCTTTTATCTGAGTGAGATGAACATTTCTTGCTGATACCCCAAGTCTCCCAGGCTAAAAGACTGTTGCATCCCATGTTATGTGGATTTCACTGTTTCAGGATTTGTTTTGGGGCAGTATTTTATGGTTTTATGGAGGTGAATATGGGTGAACTACAGTAATTTACTGAATTACTCTGCCATCTTGGCTCAGCAATATACTTTTTAGAGAAAGTATTGATCTGCTTTAATATAGCTAGTTTCTTACTTGTAGTTCCCAAAGACTATGATATCATAGGTCCACTTGGTATCCCTGAGTGGAAATGACTCATATAACCCTGGTCCTCTGTAATATTGTTAAACATGAAGTGCTCGTTAAATTATGTAATCATTGTATTACAGTATCATAAAACTGGAAAATACCTTTAAGGTAATATAGATCAATTTCCCACAGAGTGTAGGAATGTTCTTAACAAACTATTGTTGCTCATTCAGTTCTATTTCGTCTAGGCATCTGGCACATAATAGGAACTTAAGGCTTATTCACCTTTTAAGGCTGACCAGTCCATGATTGGATACCTTCCATTTTTAGAATATTTTTCCATATTAATCCCCAATGTAAAGTTGCATTATCTAACATTACATAGTAAGCTAATGATCAATAAATTTTCAGCAGGCATATAAAGTTATATAGGCCTCTCATCCACCACAATTCTAGGTCTTACTCCCAGCTTTCCAAAAGTAATTGGTGAAGACTACCTGATATGAAGTGAATTATAAGACAAAGTTCTCAATTGTTAGGAAAGGGATAGTTATGGGGTAATTGAGGGGGGATGAAAAAATTCAAACAATTCACTGGGAATGGGATGATGAATTGATTAGGGAGGAATAAAAGTGGGAAACCAAAAAAAGCTGGAGGGAGAAACAAGCCATTAAAAGGGAGGACATTCTAGTATGAGTTTGAGACCATGGAGTATAGGTAGACATAGATGGACAGAAGAAAGATATATGTATATGCATGTATATGTGTGTATCTATGTGTGAATATTTCTACCTTTCCTGTTCTACCTTTCCTGTTCTTCTCTTTTGGCAAGCTCCTCCCACTGTGGGCTCCATGTGATGACTTTAGGTGTATTAAGGCCAGGGAAGGTCTTAAAACACCCTTAGCCCAATTAAGGGCAACATAATGTACACTTGTTTCCAAAAAAGACTCATGATACAATTAAATATACTTGAATAGCTGAAACAAGCAGCAAAGTACGACTTTACTTGCCATTACAGCTTTTTCCTTGCTTTCTCCTTCCTGCTTCTTAATGTTCAAATATTTCTCTTTGTCATAACTGTCAACTTTTTTTCCTAAACTTTTAATGTGATAAAACATCATTGGCCATCAGAAATTATAAAAGTAAATGTTATATTTTACTTAAAGCTTACAAATAGTGTTTATGTGTGTTTGTGTGTGTGTGAGTGTGTGTGATTCCTTTTCCAGAGAAATATCCCTTGTCTATCTACATGAGGCTGACAGTTTAATTTAGGAAAAAAACTTGGGCCAAGTGCTAAACTGGTGATATACTCTGATAATTTCATATTTTACACTGAATGTGTTTTTAAGAACTGAATATTACTCCTGAAAATCCTGTGCATTTGATTCCATAACACGTCTTTATTTTTAAGGATGAGACTGAGCATCACTCCATTGTATTTCTGTATCTGCCCCCTCTAGATTCTTGTGGAAATACTATAAAGTACCCATAACCAGGGTCAAAATGAGACAATCCAAATATTTCGCTCTGATTTGGCAGGGAAGGAAAGAGTGATAGGTCTTTTGCTGGTAGCCTGACCTGCCCATTATCCATGTGCCTACAAGTTGGTCACTTGCCTATCCCAATCATCAGAGCTGAAAAATAATAGCCAAGTGTTGCACCACATTTACTTAGCCCCGGGTTTTCGACTGACAACATAAATAAGTTGTTTGTGATAGATCTGACCTTTTCTCACTTCCTAGAAAATAGCAAAAATTGAAAGAAAAACTCTTTTTAAACTAGGAAAGTGGATTTTACTCATAGCAAAACCATTTGAATTACATCAGCATCCTATGAAGAGGTGAGCCCTGACCATCTTTATCACTTTTGTTTTATGAAAGGAGATTCATACAGTATTGCATCCCTTTCAGCATGTCAACCTGAATTGTCAGCTTGGTCGATGCCATAAATCAGAGCTAGCCCCAGAATACTTAATCAGCCATCCACTGTATCAAACAAAGGACAGTTCCTACAGATCAAATGACCATACTGAGCAAGGCATCCACTCACCATGGAGCAATATGAACCTGATGTGAAGGGAAAGAGCTGGCATGGCAATCACAAGCTCCTTCCCCTTGCTGGTTTCTTTTGAATTCCCAGAGTTTCACATTCCTTTAGGCAGAGTGAAACCTTGAGCGACCATCTGGATCATCCATTCCTTTGACCTTGAATTTCTTTGGGTTACTCTTGTGCTTTCTCCACATCCTTTCAATTTGCATGGTTTATATTCACCTATGTCCAACTAAGACAGGTTTTCCTCATATACATTTGCATAGATTATTTTCTAAGCACTGTGCTATGCTTTGGGGCAGGCTTTCTTCCTATGCTGTGTGTGTCACAGGATACTTTTTGTACCCTACTGAGGCCAATGAACCCCTTTTCAGGATCTTTTAAAATAAATAAATAAAATGCATAGGATTAGGAAAATAAACACTCATATTCAAATTAGTATCAAAATATTAAAATAAAATTCATGGGTCCCAAGTTGAGAACTCATGCATTTTTATGAGAATGTACTTTCTGTTCTATTACTGAAAATTAAATTGAAGCAGAGAGGATCCAACAATTACAGGCTGAGGCCAGTTTCAATGACAGGCCTTTCTGATTCCCAGTGTACCATTCTATCCCCTGGGGTCCTTAGCTACCTCCAAATGTGATCTGTCATACAAAAAACTGTTATGCCCAAGTCAACATTAAGTAAGCACTTATTATATGTAGATGTTGTAGGGCACCATGTTGGAATTAGTCAAAATATATTTTGTGTGTCTAATAGAAAAGTCAGAATTGCAATAAAACATTCATACCTGTGACTTGTCTACAGGTACCCAACAATTTGTATTTATTGAGTACACTTATCTATTTATATGCATATATGTAACATATGTTCATGTGTGTATATACATACTGTGTCTTTATATCGAACATCTTCTCAGTCTTCTTATGCCTTACTCCCCAATGCTTACTGTGCAATCCAGTCATACTGGTTTTCTGGCTCTTCTATGATCAAGATACTCCACCTCTCAACTCCAGGTATTCATTCTCCTGGCTAACCCACATGATTAGAATGCTCTCCATCCTCTGCTCTGATTACTGACATTCCTGGCTTCCTTTAAGTCTAAAATAAAATCTCACCTTTTACAAGAAACCTTCCCAAATGCCTCTTAATTCTAGTACATTCCCTCTGTTAATTATTTCTCATTTTTCCTGTATGTAGCTTGCTTTTTATGAACTTGGTTGTGTTTTCTCCTCTATTAGATTCTAAGCTTCTTAATGACAAGACCTGTGTTTTCCCTCTTTTTGTATCAGTAGGGATAATCACAATTCTTGTAACATAGTATGGATTTAAGGAATGTTAAATGATAGATTTACATATTTATATACACATGCATATGCACACATATTTATGTTTGCACAAACATATAAAATATACCATAATATGTATATGCACATATTTACATACATAAATATTGAGAATATAGTTAGAAACATTTCTGGGTCTAAATTAAAAAAATTGACCTATAAATCATCACATAATTTCAATTGGAAATGAGCTGAGATGCCATATGGTTTTGTTTGAGCCTAAAAGAAGGACTGTATGCTACAACATAACTACAAAGGGACATTTATTTTCTGCTTGAAGACTTTCATTAGGGGAAACTCAGTATCTCTACAGGCTACCCATTCAACTTTGAGATTAATTTTCTTTCTTTTTTTCATTTTTTTTCTTTTTTGGAGTGGGGAAGGCAATGCAGTTAGAGTTACATGACTTGCCCAAGGTCACATAACAAGGAAGTGTGAAATGTCTGAGGCTGAATTTGAACTCAGTTCCTCCTGATTCCAGGACCAGTTCTCTATTCACTGCACCATGTAGCTAATCTAATTTTTTAACCTTTCTTCCCTTAAAATGTAGTTGACATTTGTCTCTTTCCATTCCCATGCATTGCTCCTAGTTCTGCCCTCTAAGGCAAAAGGAATAAAGGAAATTGCTCTTCCACATGACAGCTTTTCAAGGATCTGTCCGCAGCTCTTATCTCCCCTTAACTCTTTTCTGCTCTACTAAATATTCCAAATCCATCAACCAGTCCTCCAAATTGACCTTAAAGCCCTTCACCACCCACCATCCCCAATACCCTCCTTGTTATATCAATACTTTCCTTTAAGCATTTAACACAGTGATTGACATATGGCAAGCCTTAATAAATGCTTGTTTCACTTGAACTTGACCTTCACTAAGCAGTCTGGGTGTGCCATGAGGCTATATAGTATCTGTGAATCCCTGAGCTAGGAAACTACTCAAATAATTTTTTAAAAAATCTTTTCATTCTCCCCTTTGTATTTTTATTGCAAAAGAATTTTCTCACTGAAGAACTGAACTGGGAGTTTCAAATTACAATTAGGAAAGGCAAGTTACTCTGTGATGAGACTTGTACTCAATATAAACTCCTGAAACTGTTCTTGTGATGGATCCAGTGGTCTGCTTTCCACTACTCTCTGGAGAGTTCCAGTCCCAGAGAAATGCAGAGAAAAAGGACCTACTTAAGCATTGATTTCTTTTCTGTCAGGATGCTAACATGTGCCATTCTGCTAATTACGCTGTATCTCTTTTTCCTGATTCATACAAGGGCACTTGCTCTTCTCTGACTTCTCCAAAAATGACACTCAATCATCCTTCCCTGATGTCTTGTCGTTGTTGTGGTTTATGTTCATAATAAAGTTATTAACATGCACTAGCATAGATCCTGCCCCTGCCACTGGGCAGATGTTCAGTGCAATTAATTTCATTTCAAATATCATTTATTAAGTGCCAATTATGTGTCCAAAATACTGTGCTAGAAGCTGGGGGCTCAAAGGATAGAACAAAACTGTCCTGCCCTAAAGGTGAGACTGCCTGAACACAGACAAGAAAATATTAAATGCAGAAATCTGAGCAGGGGAAGAGGAGAAAAGGGATGCTGGCCTACCAACTATAGGACACATCAGGAAAGCAATGAGGAAGGTAATGGTGCTTGAACTGGATATTGTTACTTTTGCATAGACATTGTAGAGGCCTAGAATTATGACTAGTGTCAGTTGCCAGTTTTTAGCAGCTAGGTGGTACAATGGATAGAATTCTGGGCTGAAAGTCAGTTAAGTCTCATTTTCCTGAGTTCAAATCTGTCCTCAGACTCTTACTTGCTGTGTGATACTGGACAAGTCACTAAACCCAATTTATCTCAGTTTCCTTATCTGTAAAATAATTTAAGAAGAAAATAGCATATCAGTCCAATATCTTTGCCAGAAAAATCCCAAATGGGGTCCGAAAGAGAGAAATGTAACTGAAAAAATGACAGAACAACCAAAGTTTCTAGATTTTTTCTTCCTCTTGTGTTGTTTTTCCCTTTTGCTTTTTTACAGCAGCCTAAATCACAGAAAACCTGTCAGGATCCCTTCCAATGGCTTCCAGTCTCATGCCATGTGAAGATATAAGGTCTTTTTTTGAGAGCTACATTTATCCATCAATGACAACCTTTAGGTTACCATAAAATTTACCTGTAATCATTTTTCATTTCTTTCTGTCTCTGTCTCTTTGACTTTGTCCCTCTGTCTCTCTCTCTCCATGATTTGATCTCTGTTTCTCTCTATGAGCCTCTTTGTGTCTCTGTCACTTTTATACGTTTCTCTCTGTCTCAGTCTCCATTTCTCTGTTTCTCTGTCTTTCTTTGTATATCTGTTTCTCTGTATTTATTTCTCTGTTTCTTTACATTTTTGAAGGTGGTAGGAGGAAATGGCTGCGTGACTTCAGTACAATAGGGAACATTTGTTTGAAGAAACTCCATCTATTAGTTGAGTTTGTATCACAAGCTATGTTTTATATTAAGATACAGAAATCATAAGCTAAGCTCTTGCTATGTGTTAGGTGCTGTGCTAAATGATGAGAAAGAGAATGCAGAGAAAGATACTCCTTGCCTTCAAGCAGCTTCCTTTCTAATGGAGGAAAGCAACACATAAATTAAAGATATGAGCTGGGTGAGAATAAAATGTATGGTATTAATTACTTGAGGCACTGAGAGCATAAGCATTATATGAGTGAGATATGACTTAACAATATCCCTGATATTGTAGAATCAACTCTCCAACCTTAAAGCTACAGTACTTCTGAAGATTTAGTGAATAGCCAGAAAGATACAAAGAGTTGCAGGGTAAACACTGAAATAGGAACTAAATCCTGTGTAATAGTAAAAAAAAAGTATTGTGATAGATATTGGAACAGAGGAAGTGTTAATGCCTGTATATGAAAGTGTCTCACTAAAGGGACTTCCTAGTGAACCAAGCCCTGATGTAGATTTTTATATTCTCTGTAACAGTTTTAAAAAATCCTAGTTGGAAGACAGATTAGCATCCTGTGATTTGAAATTCATAGGCACAAGACTCTCTCTCAGTCCTTAGAGTGATTGACTATCTCAGTCTCTAAGCCAGAAAGTCAATTTGAGTCACATCATGGATTTCTTAAAAAGACACACAGTCTCTGAGAAGGGAAACTGAGGAAAAAAGGGGAGAAATCTAGGAGGTAAGCATAAGCTATAGGGAGAATTGACTGCCCAATTCAATCCAAAAAGCAAAACCAAAGGAAAAAAAAAGGACAAAAAGTATTGGAGGCATAGAGCTAACAGGCAAAAATAGAAACAGAGATATAATCTAGCAAAACTGTGGCAGAGAGGCGATGGATGAAGGTGAGCCACTGGGCTCAGTTATACTGACTTCTTCAATTATGGAAGAAATTACCTCTATAAAAGTCTCTTCATTCCCATGGCAGTCCAATAGTAGATTTCCCTGCTCTTTCAGATAAATACCCCTATCAAAATGAAATGGACTTTAGACACTAAAAAAATTTCCCTATGATATATTGGATTAATTACTTGATGAAAGAATATAAAATATCACCCATTTCTTTCTTGACATCATTTTAATTGCTATCTGCATTCTTCTTCCACCACTCTGGACTCTTTAAGTCTTATAACAATCTTAGATCAAAGGTCTGAGCTACCTTCACCAGTTTCTATGTCCAGACTCAGTCAGCAGATGAGAAGCACACTTAAAGTTCCTTTCCTAAAATCATATGGAACTTAATGACTAGATCCTGAAATTGATCACTAGATGATTAATAACTTTATGTTGCTCACTACCCATACAGAAGGGACACCTCTTGCAAAAAGCCCTGATATTGGTGGTAAGAAAGACTAAGTTCCAGGTTCTGAACTTAACCATGACAAAGTGTGTGACCAAAAGCAAGTCACATCATCTTTTTGAGTCTCAATTTCTTCCTGTTTAAAAGAAAGTTGATAAAATATGGTGTAGCTACATTATAGAGATACTTTGAGTATTAAATTAAATAGTTCAATTCAAAATACATTTCTTTTATTTCTTTTTTTAATTTTTCCATTTGTATTTCTTTTATTAACATTTTATGTATTTATTTTTAGTTTTCAATATTCATTTCTACAAGATTTTGAGTTACAAATTTTCTCTCCATCTTTCCCCTACTCCCATTCCAAGATACTGAGCCTACAAAATACTCCTTCCCCCAATCTGCTCTCTTTTATATACTCCTCCATCTTCCCCCCGACTTTCTAGTAGGGCAGGGTGAATTTCTATACCCCAGTGCCTATATACCTTATTTTCCCGTTGTATGTAAACAAACAACTTTTTAACATTTGTTTTTTTAATCTTTGATTTCCAGATTTTCCCCTTCTTCCCTCCTCACCCACCACCACTGGGAAGACAAGCAATTCAATATCGTTTGTACATGTGTAGTTATGTGAAACATTTCCATAGTAGTTATATTGTGAAAGACTAACTTTATTTCCCTCTATCCTATCCCACCCCACACTTATTCTATTTTCTACTTTGACCCTGTTAATTTTCAAAAGTGTTTGCTCTGAGTAACCTCTCCTCCAATCTGCCCTCCCTTCTATCATCACCCCTCTTATCCCTTTTCCCCTACTTTCTGGTAGGGTAAGATACCTACTTGAGTCTGTATGTTATTCCCTCCTTAAGCCAAATTCAATGAGAATAAGGTTGACTCATTCCCTTTCACCTTCATGCTCTTCCCTTCCATTGTAACAGTTTTCTCTTTCCTCTTTCATATAAGATAATTTACCTTACTCTATATCCCCCTTTCTCCTTCAACCATTATATTTCTCTCTCACCTCTTAATTTTATTTTTTAGATATCATCCCTTTGTATTCAAATGATCTTGTGCCCTCTGTATATGTATACATGTACACACACACACACACACACTGACATATGTACTTATACATACATACACCATCCTATACATATATACATATATATGTATTTTTGTGTGTATATAAACATATATATATATATATATATATATATATATTCCCTTCAACTATCCTCATACTGAGAAGAGTCTCATGAATTACAATTATCATTTTTCCATGTAGGAATGTAAATAGTTCAAATTTAAAAAGTTTCTTATGATTTCTTTTTCCTGTTTACCTCTCATGCTTCTATTGATTCTTGTATTTGTAAGTCAAATTTTCTGTTCAGTTCTGTTTTTTTCAACAAGAATACTTGAAAGTATTCTATTTCATTGAATGGCAATATTTTCCCCTGAAGCATTATGCTCAGTTTTGCTGGGTAGGTAATTATTGGCTTTAATCCTAGCTCTTTTGACCTCTGGAATATCATAATTCAAGCCCTTCAATCCCTTAATGTAGAAGCTGCTAGGTCTCATGTTTTCCTGATTGTGTTTCCACAATACTCAAATTGTTCCTTACTGACACCTTGTTATATTTTCTCCTTGACTTGGGAACTCTGGAATTTAGCTATGATATTCCAAGGAGTTTTATTTTTGGGGATTTTTATCAAGAGGTGATTGGTGAATACTTTCAGTTTCTATTTTCACTCTGGTTCTAGAATATCAGGGCAATTTTCATTGAGATTTCCTGAAGGATGGATTTTCTATGCCCTTTTTCTGATCATAGCTTTCAGGTAGTCCAGTGATTTTTAAATTTTCTCTCCTGGATCTATTGTTCAGGTCAGTGTTTTTACCAATGAGATATTTCACATTGCCTTCTATTTTTTCCTTTCATTTGGATCTATTTTATAGTATCTTGATTTATCATAAAGTCATGGCCTTCCATTTTATCCAGTCTCATTTTGAAGGAATTATTCTCTTCAGTGAGTTTTTGAAATTCCTTCTGCATCTGGGCAAATTGACTTTTTAAGACATTCTTCTTGTCATTAGCTTTTTGGGCCCCCTTTGCCATTTGGGTTATTCTATTTTTAAGGAGTTATTTTCTTCAATATTTTGGGGTCTCCTTAGCAGGCTGTTGACCTGCTTTTCATGATTTTCTTGCATCATTCTCATTTATCTTCCCAATTTTTCCTCTGCTTCTCTTACTTGATTTTCAAAATCCTTCTTGACATCCTCAATGGACTGAAAGCAGATCATATTTTTCTTGGAAGCTTTTGATTCAGGAGTTTTGACATCTTCTGGCCCCATGTTTTGATCTTTTGTGTCCCTAAAAAGGATTCTATGGTCTTCTTGTGCTTCATCTGCTTGCTCATCTTGCCAGTCAT
The DNA here is from genome assembly GCA_011680675.1 of Gymnobelideus leadbeateri. Taxonomy (NCBI): domain Eukaryota; kingdom Metazoa; phylum Chordata; class Mammalia; order Diprotodontia; family Petauridae; genus Gymnobelideus; species Gymnobelideus leadbeateri. The sequence continues at coordinate 189,000 of WOXC01012154.1, read as the reverse complement.
TTACTTGACTTTTGAGCTCTTTGCCAAAGTAGAACTCTGCTTCCAGAGTGGAGAGAGCTGTGTCCCACATTGCCAGGGTTTTCACAGTTGTCAGAGGTCTGAGGAGGGCAGTCTCTCTACAGCCACCACAAGCTCTGGGATATTGTCCACACACCCCAGGACCACCAACTAAGACTGGGACTCAGATCCAAGCAGGTCAAAGCATGAGTAATTACTCTCTGAATGTTCAGTTGGTCCCCCTACAATCCAAAGGCCAGAAGCTCTGGAGGCAGCCATACTTTAGCTGCTTCAGCTGCCAGCCTTCAGCTACCTCTCACTGGGGACAGGGGTCAGACTGCACTCTTCACCCAGTTCCAACAGAGTTCCCTACTATATTTTTACTTTCTCTTTAGGATTTATGGCTTGGGAAGTCTGGAAACTACCACAGCTGCTGGTGATACCCTCTCCTGATGTCTGCTCTGGCTAGTCTATGTCACTGGTCAGGTCCACCCCAGGTCTGGTTCCAATTGGCTCACATGAGACTGTCCTCTGCTCCCAGCTTGGTACTATAGACCCTTCCTGTCAGCCTATGAGGCTCCCTTCAGTGGGAGATTTATTTCTATCTGTCACTTTTTGATATCAATAGCTCTAAAATGTGTTTAGAGTCATAATTTACAGGTATTGGAGGTAGCTGGAATGGGAGCTCGGCCAAGTTCCTACTTTTACTCTGCCATCTTGTTTCTTTCTCCCCAAAATAATTTCTTAATCACCAGTTATATGAGAGGTCCTAGAATGTCACTCAAGGTCTCTGAAACACTTAAAATTCTAGATAAAAGTCACCAAAGTATTATTTTTCCCTCCCATATCCATTACAGAACCTAAATGGGTCTGGAAACATACTGATTACTCAATAAATTGAGAACATATTTATTTTAAAATGAGCTATGTAAAGACATTTCCATAAATTTTGGTTTTGTTCTCAGCCCAAGTTGACTTACTTTTTATTTTCCACAGAAGTATGTCTGCTTACAGTTTTAACCTTGGTTAACTTACATCTGGGAGAAGAATTTCAACCAAACAATAGGTTTTACAATCTGTGTCATCTGGGCATGGGCAGATATCCTCAACTGAGATCTTTCCTGGCTTTGGGAAGAATTTTGCAGGTGGCTGGGAAGCAGCCCATGGACCTGTGCTTTTTGGCGGTCACTCTGATGTCACCTCAAGTTAGGACAGATTTGTTCCAATTATATGTAAATGAAGTCTGGTAGCAATTTGTTGTTATTGTTAATGCCAGGTGTCAAATGTGGAACTTCTTGGCAGACATGCCTTACAGAGCGACAGAATTTTGTTGTTGGGACAACCTGCTGTTGATCAAAATGAACACGGCAGCAGTTCTCTCTGTCTCTGTCTCTCTGTCTCTGCCTGACTGTCTATCTGTCTCTCTGTCTTTGTATCTGTCTCTATCTGTCCATCTGTCTCTTTCAGATTTGAGGATAAAAATTATCTGTTTATATTAACATTTCACCTCTCTTCTCCCATAGTGCATTCATTGTCTTCAAAAATCACGAGATGATATACACATTTATTGCATTTGGAGTTTTGAACTTACTAAAAGGACAAACAAAGGACAATGGAGAGGAAGAAAATAAGCTTGAGCAGGCTTCTACACAGTCACAGAATCCTAGAATTTCAGTTCTGAGGTCCCTTGGCAACGATATTGTCCAATCCATACATTGAAGGAATATCCCATCTGATCATAACCAAGAATTATCTGATTGTTTATCTGACTGATTATCCAGTCTCCACATAAAAAGCAAAACAAAAGACAAGGAGCCAAAACACTTGTTTGAGGGAGACTATTAGAGAAATACAAGATCTAAAAGATGAGTTGGTTACATGGCAACAGTAACTAATGGAAAGATATTTTACTCCATAGATATTGACAAAATATCAATTTTGTAGTAGAGTATCTAGACCATTGCAAAGACAACCATGTCTTAAAGTTAGGGTCACAACCCTATGTGGGCTCAAAATTGGCAATAATAAAAGGTTTCTGAACATGCAATGACCAACAAATAATTAAGAATAAAATGCCTAATGAATACAAGATGTTTCTGATAGTGTTTGTCCATGCTGCAGTGGGCAACTTCACTGCAACTTTGGTTCTAAACACATACTATATGTACACTTTGCACTATGCATGCTGTCATGCCCACACAGTGTCAGTGAATGCTGCTGAACTATAAAAAGGGGTCACGGGTAGAAAATGTTTTTTTTAATGTGACATAAAGCCACTGTAGTGAACTTATAAGAAGTCATGGACAAGACTGGTTCAAGCTGAGCTGAAACGGACAGATAGCAATTCCCATCATTGGAGATAATGACAACATCATTTAGATCACAGACACATCATTGCACTGGAGGATACAAGGACTTATTCTTTCATATATACATAGGCAGCTAGTAGAATGCACTATTCTGAGTTCAGGCAAATGACCATATAGTTAAATGATCACTAATGGTATTTCTTAGTCATGCTTGTGAAGACTGTCTCTAGGTACATAACTTTTCATATGTCCACCTGATACCCTGGAGAGATCAAAAAGGAACCTAACCTCCCTGGCCACATCTGATCAGTTATTTGTCCCATAGAGACATGGGAATCATTTTCCATGGCTGAATGTATGGTTTAAAGTTTGGGAAAATGCCATGACATTGTGCAGCCTAGGAAATTTTTGTTCTTCAAGAGTGTGTGTTAATATGAATCATGTCTACACAGCAAACTGATCATTTCCAGGTTGGTTTGTTTAGAACTTGTTTTTGGAATGTTTTTTCTTCAATTTTTGTTAATCTGAGATAAAAATACAGTTCTTTAAATACTTGGTTTATAAAACACACTGGTTTAGATGTATTAGATATATGCAGATGGTTATGATCATAGTGATGATGATGATGATGATGATGATGATAATGACGATGTAGCCACATATTGACAAAGAGAAAAAAGAGGAGCTGACTTGACCAAGAAAAGCTGAGTACAGATTTTTTTTCCATGCAGAGCTCTAAATAAGAGGTTCTCCACTGATGTCTGTAATGCTCCTGAGAATGGCCTGAATTAGATAGAAAGGTAATTGTGAAATCTTTTTTTAAGCAAAATAGAACAAAGAAAATATTAATATGGGGAATTTTGAGTTAATGTGGGGCCCACAGGCATCATGTATGTGTGTGCATGTGTTTGTATGTAGGCAAATGCATATATACACATATAAATACATATGTGTGTGAATTAAATTATTAGAACATTAGTAGGATACCTACTTGCCTCAGGACCATTTCTACCTGAACTTCAAAAAATATAACATTAATGAGAAATAGAGCCACAGTCATGTAGCTCATTGTTCTCATTTTGGAGATAAGGAAATGGAGGCTCAGATTTCACCACAAAATTATGACTTCAAATCCTCTGGTCTTCTTACCATGGCATGTAAAATAAATTTATAGTCTTTCTTTCATGGAGGTACATTATAATCAAAGAGAATTTATGATTATTTTGCTATCTTGAGCCATTGATAGGTAAATACACACATGGCCCCAATTAGGGTTGGGCAACTAAAAGACTTAATAGCAAGAGCAGCGGTTGAGAAGTTCTAAGTTCAAATCCTCAGAAACTTACTATCTTTGTAATATGAGGCAAATTACATAACCTTTGAGTGTGTCAGTTTCCTAAAATATAAAATATGGATAATGGTAACATCTGCTTCTCAGGGTTGTTTCAGGGAAAGTGTAAGATAATATCTGTGAAATGCTTTGCAAACCTTAAAACAACATATAAATGCCAGCTGTCATTGTCATCATCATCGTCATCATCACTGTCATCATCATCACCACCACCACCACCACCATCATCATCATCTTTAAATGGATCTTTGATACAAGCCATCAGAATTTATAGAATACAAAAATTTTAAATAAGTATATTAAAGGATTGTGTAATTTTGATATTGGATAGTGTTCCATTGTGAGAGTACTTCCACTCTGTCAGTAGGAGAAAAATTATAGGAAAAATGAGTTAGAGTAGAAAGCTACTTGATGATGCATTTCTTTTCCCTCAGCTTCAACCCCCACAGAAAGACACTAAATGGGATTCCTCATGGGCAGTGACTTCATGGTGACTTCAGGGATTCCCATTTCTCTTTTGATATTCCAGAGTTTTGATTCCTATACTACACACACACACACACACACACACACACACACACACACACACACACACACACACAATTTACGTGTGAAAATTGAAGGCATATATTGATTCTAATTATGATTCTACATAGATATGCATGGACTTGAGATTTAACGATACTCTAGATACAAGATAGAATGCAAGTTAGCACTCAGGTCTTTGCTGATGGCCAATTTTCTAGTTTTTAATGAAAATAGGAATATAAATATGACTAAGCCTATGCTTTGTTTAGAGGAATTCCTATGTGCAAAAATCCCCTCTATCAATGGTTATATCCTCTGAACATCATAATTTTAGAGCATTGCTTGGAAACACCATGACATTAAGTCAATTGCCCAGAGTCACACAGCCAATGTGTATTAGAGTCAGAACTTGAACATCAATTTTCCTGACTTGAAGGCCAACTCTTTATCCACCATTCCATACTGCCTCTCAGTGAAAATAATTGCAAAAGTAAAATTACCCAAAATAATGTATTTTCTTTGCAAAACTAGAAAATTAAAAGAACTCAATCAGAACTGTTCTTAAAGTCTTACAAGGTAAGATCATATTCATATTCACTTTGTTCTGACACAAAATACTAGAAAATGGCTCCCTGTAAAATAGCTATTTGCTTGTGAGTTACAAAATAGAATATCATGAAATTGTTCAAAATTGCTTCCTTGAAATTGCTCCATTTATAAAATTAATGGTAATTCTCGTTTAATAGAAAACTATTTCTAATCCAGACTAACAAATAAGAAGGCATTGCTACCAGATGGAATTTGATCAGCTATAAACTCATGAAATATCATAGTTGATAAATAATATCACAACTGATATTTCACTATAATAACAGAGATACTGTACTGTAGAAACAACTCTTCATGTTTTCCTCCACTAAAGTCCCTTTGGGAAAAACTTGCTGTGAATATTGACTAAAATATATCCCAAACTTCAAAACTACTGTGTTAACGTGGTATGCTAAAGTAGGCCATTTTCAGTCTTCCAAAAAGCCCCAATTTGTATGACAAATGATTTTTGGGGCATGGCAAAGAACCCAAGTGTCCAGAGAGAATACCCATAGTTTAAAGATCTTATCACATGTGTTCAATGAAACCAATACTGAGAAATTCAGTTTTTGTTCCCTTTAAATTTGAGGACAGTTAATTTGATGTCATGATTATCCAAAGTTCAGCTCACTAGAAACTTCTTTGTTTTCTTGGGAGAAATAGACAAATACAAGAAGATAATTGGATATTGGTTAAAAAATGAGAAAAAAGAATATATTTAATAGTACAGATAAGGGTTTATTTTAAAATATATAATATCATTCTTTAAATAAAAGATACAAACTTCTAGGGTGCATTATGAAAGGAATTAAAAAAGAACAAAATTTCAAAATTATACCACTTAAGAAATTAATGAATCTGATTTAATTCCAAATGTGTTTGATACATATGAATATTTAAACAGACTACTTTGTTTTAGACAGAAGAAGCACAGTAACATAGTAGAGTCTTGTGTTATTCTAGAGAATGCCATTCTGATGCTTTGGGGTTTTAAAATTCTCTTTTTTTCCCCCAATTGCCATTGCAGTTAAGTTCAAAGATAGCCTCAGATTGAACATCTTCAACTCTGCTTCCGTTTAAAGGATCAATTTTGATGATGGCAGAGGCAGAAAATGTCTTCTCCTTGATGGATTCTAGGGTTGCTTGATTTCCCTAATAAGCTTCATTTAAAACCAAAATCCTTTTGTCTACGGCTGGAATTACTGTCTCTAAATGTTTGAGTTTCTCTCTAGAATCAATCATCTTTATCCCTACTAAATGTTTTGTCAGTTACTTCCTGAACAACTCCCTTTTTCATAATATTTCTCCACATGTTTTTTCGTTCTGATTTTCACAATGATTTCAGTGTACAGCTAATAATCTGTTTGAACACTTTATTTTTTTCTTTCATTCTTTGAGCTCCATGGTCTTATCAATGAAAGATTTCTTTCTTTCTTTTTTTTTTTGATGAAGATGAACTGTGGAATGATTCTTTCTGCTTTTGCTGCAGTCATTCCCATTTTAAAAGCACCAGGACCCAGATAAATCCATTTGGAAAAATATCCTGAAGTATTTGCTCCTTTATTCATATTAAATGCAAATTTCTCTTCATCATTTTCTTTACTTAACTTGGTGAAAAATTAACACATGCTTTTTTTAAAAAAATTCCCTTCTAAACTTCTCATTTGTTTTTCAATAAACTTTGTAGTCTTTTCTTCATTATTAAGGTTTTTTCATTTTTTATCTGTTCTTGGTGTGGATGGATACTTTCTGGGTCTCCGGCAATGTACTGAACATGACATTCTTTTATTATCTCATCCATTTTGCATAAACCTTCTCTATATAAGCACTTGAAACAATTGGTTAATTTCCCACTGCATGGCATTAATATGGATATGTTCTAGATGACTGATGTAAACTTTGTATATGTTGTTGTGAATTCTCCTTACAACAGATCATCTTCTGAAGAGTTCTAAAAGTAATTCATGAACTACTCTGAAAAATAATCCATATTTTGCTGAGAATCTTCTGAAGCAAAACAAAGCAAAACATAACAAAAAAAAATAAAAAGCAAAACCAAAAAACTGTCGCTGATGAGAATGGTCATTCATTGGCAATTAAGATCATTCTCCCCTCACACTGCTCTGGCACATGTGGAAATACTTATCATAGTTTTTGAAGTCACTGAGATTTGATCCTGTTAGTGATGACCTTGACAGTAAGGAAATCAGATTTCCCCATGGTTAGGAGAGATAATGATCGTAGTGGTTGCTCTTCTGTGCTTTGAACCCACCAGTATAAAAAAAAAAAAAAAAAAAAAAAAAAAAAAACAGATTTAATGCCAACAAGAAGCAGAGCAGGGATGGGGGAGCAATGGGTGGAATGGTGTAATGGAAATGCAGATTTAAAGATCTTCCCTGCCCCTAGGTCTTTTATTGGGCTTAAGAGACTCTGAGAACTTTCCTTGATTTGAAAATATACTATGCCTCATAATAGGCTGAATGTGGTCACATGGAGCCTGGTAGGAGGCTTGGTTTTCAGGAATGACCACACCTTGATTCTGTGTTATTGGGCAGTGGGTCAAGAGTGTGGTTACATTCTCAGATCCAGGAGAAGGCTGTATAATCCCTGAAGTGAGGCTTTGCTATGGGGCTCACTTTGAGAAGTGTGTCATTTGACCAGATGAGACTCTGGGCAGGGGTTGAGAATGTTTGATTGATTAAAGTGAGCTTGTTAACCCATTTTGAGTTGCTTTCCTTTAGAAAAGCAGATCTAAGAACGTGTGTTGGCAGCCACCCTTGGGATATTGTGGTGCTTGCTGTTACAAAGGGGCAGAGAGAGGAAGTAGATAAGCATTTAGAAAATGATTCAATTTCCTGTGCTTTCTCCCTCTCCTTGATCCTTACAGTATACTGAGAATTGATATTGAGATGTTGAGATTTGAGAATCATTACCTGAAGCCTTTTGAAAAGAAAAAATGCAAAGCACTTTCCAAACTTTGAAGCATGATATATATGTGTCTTTATAAATTATTGTTGTTGCTTTTGCTATTATTATTCTTTCTACATACTGAGGCTCAGTCAGCATTACTTCCTCCTAAAGAAGACTTGAATGACAATTGACATTGTATAGAGATATGAAATAAAAAAGGGTTGAATAATTGAGGGTTTCCTCATCTCCCAATTAAGAAAAGAGACAGCATTGAGTAATGGATAGGAAGTTCATTTTGGAGGTATGAAGAGGTATGCTTGAGATGCATGCACTTTGACTCATATTGGTTGTGTGCTACTGAGCAAATCATATATAGATCAATAGATGAAAAAAATTACTAAATGTTGTGTTGCATAATATCAATCAGCCCCTCACTTTATCAGGGCATTCTTTTTACGTGTCCTGAATTTAATTCATCACAGAAGCTCATTTGGACTTTTTTTTTTAATCTCATCTTAAATCTCCTATGGCTTCCTATATCAGCTGAAATATTTGCTTTACATATCAACAAAAATGCTTGAATCCAGTTGGTGAATATTCCCTCTTATTCTATCCTCTTCATCTGTTTTCACTCAAATACTTTCTGCCACTATCTTCTTTATCATTTTTATCTCAAGTGATGAGTTGGCTTTTCTCTTTGCCAGATCTAACCTTCTATTGAACAATTAATTTTATTCCTTTGAGTTCTCCAACAGATTAGACTTAGTTATCTCTATTCTTTGACTAACCCTTCATCTCTCCACATCTCCTCGTTGTTTCAATATTGTCTACAATCTCATCCAAATCTTTATCCTCAAAGGAAAATGAAAACATACCCCAATAAAATCATTTGGTCAGACCATTACTGGTGTGTTTCCTTCATCACTTCCATCATTCCTTTCAAGATTTTTATTGTTATGGCTAAAACCCTTAAGACTTTCCTACAATTTACTTCCGATACTTTCCTCTCTTTTCTTATTTTGCTTTAGTCTAGCTTTTGATCTCACCATCCAACTGTAACTACTCTATCTAAAATTATTCTCTACAACTATAATTATAGTATTCTCTTAATTGACAAATCAATCCTCAGTTCTCATCCTTGTCCATCTCTCTGAAGCCTTTGATACTGTAGATTATCTTCTTGATATTCTTTTCTCTTTAGGTTTTCATGATATCATTCTGTCTATTATCCTCTTATGAGTTTTGCTCCTCCTTCTCAGTCTCCTTTGCTGGATTGTCATCCAAGTGACTTTAACTAAATATGGTTATTGTGGGCCATTAAATTTTCCTCTTTTATGTTATCTTATTTCTTGGTGATTGCATCATTTCCCATGGATTCAAGTACAATTTCTATAGTAATGGTACTTAAATGTCCTTATCCAGCCCTAGTATCTCTCCTGTCCTTCACTCTCTCATCTTAAACTGCCTATTGGACATCTTGACTATATATCCTATAGACATATTGCATTTACTATAGCAAAAACTGAACTAATGACTTTTCCTCCCAAACCTTCCCAAACCTTCATCCTAACTCTCTCTCACCATCATTTTTTCCAATTATTTCTCAAGACTCATCGTTTCTACATTTGTAAAATCTTTCACATATACCCTGTTCTATCCTCTGATAATACCTATTCTACAATGTGCATTATTGTGCCTATTCATATCATATCCACTACATGAGGATTCCTCTAATTTTCTTTGGTCCTTTTCATATCTTCAGATATCAGTGTAGCAGGCAAGATGTCCATATGCCATTTCTCATTCAAACATATAAAACACACACTCACATAATACATCTGTATACACCTATGAAAATATACTGTTTAGAGAAGAGAGGACTCAAAGAAAGCAAGAAAATTGTGTTCAAGTACTTAGAGGACTATCAAAAGAGAGTTTCGTATTTTTCAATTTAAATTAAAATGGTAAACATATGCCTTAGGTTGGTTTATGTATATACAGGTGCTAGCACTGAAACGGAATAAGTTATGATTGAACATGGTCCAGGAGAAACACAAAATCCCATAATTTTTGAGTAGAAAGAGACTTCAGTGGACATCCAGTCCAGTAGTAGCATTTCCAAGTAAAACTCTCTCTCTCTTTCTCTCTCTCTCTCTCTCTCTCTCTCTCTCTCTCTCTCTCTCTCTCTCTCTCTCTCCACACACACACACACACACACACACACACACACACACACACACACACACACACACATACCTCCTTATCTAACTGTTCTACAAATAACTTTTGATAAGGTGCCCAGAGTTACAAAAACATTTACTTTCAGACAGATTTCTTTAAATTTAGCAAGATGTTTTAAAAAACAAAGCTCCCCCTGCCATACTTTTTTTTAAGCCAGCAGGTAAACAAGGAACTTTACAGGCTTTAAAAAGACAGAAATTAAGGGGATTAATGTTGTCCTCTGATAACATTAAAGGAAATCTGTCTAGAGAACTAACTGAAGCAAAATGGATGCAGACTTGCAGAGTCATTTATGAGCCAAAATTGCTTGCTATGAAAAGACCAAGGAGGACTTTGCAGTGGTGAGACTGGCTACCTGAAACCTTGGGTTTAGAGATCAGCACAAAGGTTCTTATTGAAAGAGAATAATCCCAAAATATAGCTTTATTTCTCTAATAAACTTTGGTTTTGGTAGTTTTATTGAAAACACCTCCTACCACCAGGGAATTGTAACACAGTGAATTTTGCAAAATATTGTCAATTAGACATTACAATGTTCACAGCCAATGGAGACATTATTTTGAGAATAGACATCTATTTTCTTTCCTGATAGAGTAAAATGTGTTAATATGTCATTTATCCATTTCACTGGTAAAAGCAATGGAAAAGAGGAAAATTAGTATCACAATAATTACTGAAAAGGTTTGCAATTGTCCATAGGATTAGATCACTCTTTTCCCCCTTTCCAATAGCAAAAGAACAATGAGAATAACTACAGCACAGTAAACAAAATGCAATATTTTAACTTATATTCTGGGAAATCCTGATATTTATGACAGACAAAATGGAATGCAATAATTTACGTGTCCTTCTTAGTGATGTCATGCAATCTTTGGTGTAGTTTCAACAGTTATGGTGGTACATTTAGATTTTCAAATTTTCTAATCTGGTAACCTAACTCATTTATAATGAATTGAAAGAAAAAATTTAATTATATTAAAATAATGTTTTCATGAAATGATGTTTTAAATTTTTATGATTTTAGCAAATAGAAAATATCATGAATCAGAAAAAAAATAAAGCAGTTGCTTTGGCTAATATCAGGCATCTAGTTTTTAGTAGCTTGCTGGATATGCCAGAAGTTAGTCCCATTTGGAGTAGCAATTACCTGCTATGCTGATAAAATGTCACACAGAATGGCAGACTGTAGAATTGGCTGAGCTATATTCTGGGCATTTGCTACCCTTGGCTACAGCTTCAACGTAAGGTTCTAAGGGAGCTCTTCATTAATGTGAAATCTGATCATTTCTAAGATCTCTTACTTGGTCATGTTAGAGACTCACTTATGATGAGTGTGGCATAATGAATGGAATATTCTAGACTTAGAATTAGGAAGCTCTGAGTTCAAGTCCCTCCTTTCCAGACAATGATCAATTATGTAACAATGAACAAGGCATTACCTTTTGGGGATTTACTTCTCCCAAGTGTCAAAAAGGGATAATAACCACACCAGTTTCACACAGTTGTTAGGAGGATTAAGTGACAATGCAGGTAAAGCATTGTGTAAATGTCAGCTCTTATTTTTGATAAAGAGTGGGACTCACCATGTCTCCCTCCCTATTCATTCAAATTCAGTGGTTCCCCATTGATTCTAGGTCCAAATATAAAATGCTCCATTTGGTTTTTAAATCCCTTAATAGACTGATTCCTCATTCTACCTTTCCATTATTTTTAAAACACACATGTGAATATAAATCTCCATTCCAAGATATCCACAAGTGGTCACTCACTTAAAGATGTCCAAAAAGAGCGAGGGAAATTAAATTCCAAAGTAGCCAATTTTCCTTTTGGAAAACCCTAATCTCAGTATTGATCACAACTAAAATCTAAATCACCTATTTGTTTTATCCACCCACTGTTCCATATGTGGAACCATTGGTTTCAGAAAATGGAGAAGTTTCGAATGCTGTGGATAAGTTCACTTACCTTGGCAGTGTACTTTCCAGTGATGTAAACATTGACAATGAGGTTGGTACCATATGATGTAACCAGAATCAGACATCCAGAATCAGTCAAAGGCAGAATGTGAGTTCATGTCGAGTTGGCTCTAAGACCAGTTATTTATATATTACCCCATGCTGCCTCTGATTTGGTTGCCAAATTATTTATTATAAAGCACATCGGCCCATTTCTCTATCCAAAATTTTAATATAGTACTCAATTATATAAGGTAAAATCCAAAATCCTTGTTCTGAGAGAAAAAATATTAAATGAATGTCACATGATGATTACTCAAAAGAAATTGTTTATCCTAATGATAATTGCTTTCAAGTATATGAACTGAAGAAGTCGTAAAATCTTGGTCTGTTTGTTCCCAAAGGCCTTGTTTCACTCCATTTGTGACTGGGAAGGCATGAGAGAACTGTCAATTATCTAGAACCTGGGCAAGCATGCCCTCATGAAGTTGATGTACAATGCTGATTAACTTTTCCAGGAAACCAAATTTCAAAATAAATTTCCATAAGCCCTCACGACTAACAGTATCAAAGGCCTTGGTCAGATCTACAAATGTTGTGTTCAGACTTCTGCTTTTCTTCTGGCATTTCTCCTGGAATTGCCAGGAAGCAAACACCATATCAACTATTTCTCACTCCTTTCTAAAGCCACACTGGCTTTCAGTTAGATGACCATCTTGCAGGATTAATCTTTTAAGGGGAACTCTGGCAAGAATCTTGCCAGCAGTGACTAAGAGAGACATTCCTGTGATTGTCACAGGACAATCTTTGTCTTTTACCTTTCATAGAGATGAACAATGGAAGCATCCTTTAACTCCTGAGGGATAAGCTCCTCTTGCCATATAACTTGGAAGATTTCACTTGGTTTTTGTAGGAGCAATGGGCCCCCCTACCTTGTAAATCTCAACTGGAATGAAATCAGCACCAGGTGCTATGCCACATGAAAGTAACCTAATGCCATTGAAAACCTCATTGTCAGAACTAGCTCAGTGTTTGGGAGACTCTAAAGGAAAGTATGGGAAAGAATAGGTATTAGACTAACCGCCAAACTGAAGGTCTACAGAGCCATTATTTATTTTTTTAATTAATTTATTTTTTTTAAAGCAGTTGGGCTTAAGTAACTTGCTCAAGGTTACACGGCTAGTCATTTGATTTATGCGTGGGTGCTCATTTTCTGAGGCCGGATCTGATCTCAGGTCATCCAAACTTCGAGGCCGGCGCTCTTACTCACTGCGCCACCTAGCTGCCCCTTCAGGGCAATTGGGGTTAAGTAACTTGCCCAAGGTTACACGGCTAGGTTTTTTGTTTGTGCGGATTAGGTGTCGGAGGCCGGCTCCGAACTCAGGTCCTTCTGATTCCAGGGCCGGTGCTCTATTCACTGCGCTACCTAGCCGGCCCTCTACAGAGCCATTATGCTGACCTCATTGTTGCATGCTGTAAAGGCAAGCACAGGCAGCTTCCCAGAGGACTGCTGTGAACAGTTTTCAAGGTTCTGATTGCACACTATAGTGAACTCTCTATTTATTCAGTGATAAACTAAGACAAAACATTCACAGAAATCAAAGTACATTGCTCACAATATTATGGCTTAACAACTTATCATGAAAGTGGCCACGTCGTTTTCACCAAACAGGTCACATAGTTTTAAACAAAGATAACATTCATTTAATAATACAATCATTTAGTAAGTCCTTAATTCATTCATCCTTGAGGAGGTAAGCCTCCTTAATTGACACAAAGTACAAAGGTCAAAGTCCTCCACCCCTAGGTCACATTGTCTTAATCTCTTCAATCAAAAATTTTCTTAATTCTAGAAGTCCTTAACTCAATCATCTAAATATAATGGTCAGAGTCCTCCATACCTAGGCCACAGTAAGTCAAAATTTTCACACTTTTCATCAAATACTCAAGGAGAGGTCTTTTCATCTTGACTTGAGGCAGGATCTCATCTTCCACAGTTCCTCTCCCATGGTCCCAGCTCCTGCCATAATCTATCCAACTGTCAGCTGGGTCCAAAGGCAGACAGCTCTCAGTTCTTTGTCCAGCTTCTTATGCAGTTCCTGTTCCATATTGAAGCTCACAGTGTCTGGACCACCTCAAGTCCTTCACAATTTCTGTTCCTGGGAAGACAAAGCTTAACAAAGACACAAAAACATCCATACATATTGCAGGCACCCACATCAATTCACTATCTACCTATGAAATCAGCATAGACCCAATAACAAGGTATCAGAAATCAACAAAAATCATCAGTATAGTCCTTGGAACTTCGACATAATCAGCAAGACCTTCCTCCAGGATTTCTATAAGCCTTACAACAAGAAAATTCTCTTTCTGGGGGGCAGAGCCAAGATGGCAGAGTAGAAACAGCGCGTCCAAGGCACTCTCCTCCCAGATTAACTCCAAACTATGTAAAAGGGGACTCTGAACAACTTCTGGAGCCCCAGCACCCACAGAACGACACAGAGAAGGTAACCTCCCATGGAGGACAGCCCAGCAGCCCTGAAGGAAGGACCAGCACAGTGCTCTGAGAGCCGGCAGTGCAACTCGCGAAGAGAGCCAAGCCTAGGTCCTCCCGAGCTGCAGTTTAAGCCCCAGGGAAGCTGGGCCAGAAGCCGCCTGGAGGGACCCCAGATCACCAGCTGCTGTGGCAATTCCAGAATTATCAACACAGATATGCCTAGGACAAAGTAAGAGGTCAGTGCCCTATGAATTTCGGGACCAGTATTTGGGGAACGTGTCGCCTTCCTCCCCTGGGGGCTTGAAGCCACTGAGGTGACACACCATTTTCCAGTTTCCAGTGGCAGCCCCAGCTCAAGGCCTGAGAACTGTAGGGAGATCCAGCAATCAGTCTTGGGGGTTAATCGCTCTTGCTTTAACCTCCCTGGATCTGGATTGTGATCTGGGGGGAGAGGTCTGGGGTGGGTATCCAGCTTGCCAGAAATCTGTGAAGACCCCAACTTTGGGACAGAAGCTCCCCTGTCTGGTGGCAGAGGCCTACTGTGGCAACAAGCCCAAAAGTCAAGTAATTAAGTGGCAACATGTCAAGGCAAAGGAAACAAAATAAACAGAAAAAATGCAACCATAGACTCCTATTTTGGGGGCAAAAAAGATTGAAGCATAGAACAGGAAGAGGTCTGTGAGGTCAGAAATCCTCCTCCAAAATCCCCAAAGGAAAATATGAGCGTGTTACAGGTCATAGAGTACCTTGAGAAGGACTTTAAAAATCAAATTAGAAAAGTGGAGGAAAGATTGGGAAGAGAAATTAGAAGGATGCAGGAAAAGCATGAAATGAGGGTCAACAGCCTGACTGAGGAAAACAACACCTTAAAAAATAGACTAACTCAAATGGCAAAGGAGGCCCAAAAGGGCAATGAGGAGAAGAATGCCTTAAAAAGCCAAATTTGCCAGATGGAAAAAGAATCTCAAAAGCTCAATGAGGAGATTCATTCCTTCAGAGTTAGACTGGAGCTAATGGAAGCTAATGACTTTATGAGAAATCAAGATGCTATTAAGCAGATCCAAACAAATGAAAGATTAGAAGGCAATGTGAAATATCTCATGGGAAAAACCACTGACCTGGAAAATAGATCCAGGAGAGACAATTTAAAAAATATTGGACTGCCTGAAAGCCATGATCAAAGAAAGAACCTAGAAATCACCCTTCAAGAAATTCTTAAGGAACATTGCCCTGATGTTTTAGACCCAGAGGGCAAAATAGAGGTTGAAAGAATCCACCTATCACCTCCTGAAAAAGATCCTAAAAAGAAAACTCCCAGGAATATTATAGCCAGGTTCCATAATCCCCAGATCAAGGAGAAAATACTACAAGCAGCCAGGAAGAAACAATTTCAATATTGTGGAAACCCAATCAGAATAGCCCAGGACCTGGCAGCTTCTACACTGGGGGATTGAAGGGCATGGGATATGATATTCCAGAGGGCAAAAGATCTGGGACTGAACCCAAGGGTCACCTACCCAGCAAAACTTAGTATTCAGTTTCAGGGGAAAATATGGTCATTCAGTGGAATAGAGGACTTTCAAGCATTCTTGAGGGAAAAACCAGAGTTGAATAGAAAATGTGACATCCAGACACAAGAAGCAAGAGATGCCTGAGAAGGTAATCAGGGAAAAGAAATCAAAAGGAACTTATCAAAGTTGACCTATTAACATTCCTACATGGAAAAACAATAACTGTGACTGATGAAACCTTTCTCAGTATGAAAATAATGGAAGAAGGGTGTATGGTCATATGAATATATATGTGAATGTGTGTATATATGTTTACAGTTATACATGGAGAGAGGGCATAGGTTGAATTTGCTGTGGAGGAATGATACTTTAGGGGTGAAATTAAGAGGTGAGAGAGGAAAGTGGCAAGAGGAGATGGGGAGAGACAGGGTAGGTTAAACTATCTCATGTAGAAGAAGTAAGAGGAAGTGGCTGCAGGGGAGGGGAAGAATAGGAAGGCAAAAAGGCAAAAC
Source organism: Gymnobelideus leadbeateri (assembly GCA_011680675.1). NCBI lineage: Eukaryota > Metazoa > Chordata > Mammalia > Diprotodontia > Petauridae > Gymnobelideus > Gymnobelideus leadbeateri. Next base: position 172,598 of record WOXC01012154.1, on the reverse strand, counting down.
CACATTCTCATTGAATTTGGTTCAGGGAGAGAACGACATACATACTAAATGGGATATCTCAAGCTGCAGCAGAATAGGGGGAAGGGGAATGAGAGGAGGGATGATGGATGGGAGGGCATTCTTGGGGGTAGGGGAGGTTGGAAGTACCCAATATAGAAGAGGGACAGGATCAAGTAGGGAATGGACCAGATGGGGGGTGGGATGGGTGGGAGGTAATTATAAGCAGCCTTGTACAGTATATCTACTATGGTAATATTTTGCATAGCTATACATGAACAACACATACTGAGTTACTTATCTCCCCAGAGGGAATGGGTGGCAAGGCAGGAAGGGAAATGATCTGAAATTCGAGGTCTTAAAATTAAATGTTTCAAATATATATAAATGCTATTATCCGTATCTTTTGCATGTAATTGGGAGATAAGATGTGCAGGCATTGGGGCACAGAGACTCACCTTGCTTTAATGGAAAAGTTAAAGGGGGTATGGGAGAAGATATGGGAGAGAGCAGATTGGAGGAAGGGATATCTTGTGGGACTGCTATTCTGGGATGGTGGGTAGGGGAAAAATGGGGGAAAAATTGTAACTCAAAATCTGGTGGAAATGAATGATGTAAGCCAGAAGTTAAGAAAGCATTTGTTTAATAAAACAAAAAGAAAAAAAGAAAATTCTCTTTCAGGGCTTCTGAACAAGCATCAGGGTCCCAGGGATTCTGTACCAACAACACTGTCCTCTATCAGCAGATAAATCTGCCTACGTCACATCAGAACAGACAGACAATGTACTAGCACCATAGTCATACTTCCTCCCAGTTCTCCTCTCTTCTAATTTTTCAGAAGTTCTCAATTCAGTTCTCAGAAGTTCTCAGGATCCTGGCAATGATTCTCTCTCTCTCTCTCTCTCTCTCTCTCTCTCTCTCTCTCTCTCTCTCTCTCTCTCTCTCTCTCTCTCTCTTTCTCTCTCCAGCAATAGCTGCTCTGCCTCCATCCACTATGATTGATCCCAGACGTTCTGGCCTCTTTCAGCCTGGGATTTTCCTTATATATATATTATTATCTTCTCCGTGTTCTGCCCCTCCCTATTAGGTCAACAAGTGCATCCTGTTGTGGGATTCACAGTTTCTGGGTCTTAATACTTGACTTGAAACTAAGTGCTAAGTACCTGTTTGATTACAAATACAAGGGGCAGGAAGGTCTTCAAATTCCCATCACCATTACATATGCTTGTGAAAAAAGGAGAGTCTAGCAATACCATGCTACAAATCTGAATTGCTACTATTTGAATTGTCTTAAGAAGATTCTGAAGACCACTTGGAAGATTAAGGTAGCAGACACTAAGGTACTTTCTCAAACTAAATTGTCAAGTATTCAAACTCTGCTTCAGAAAGTGAAACTCTGATGGGCTGACTACATTGTTCAATGCAAAATGTATGCTTCCTGAAAAAACTGTTTTATGGAGAACTAATATAGGGCAAGCTTTAATATGATGGTTAGAAAAATGATACAAGGACACTCTCAAAGTCTCTCTCCAGAACTTTGGAATTGATTGTGTGACATGGGAGACACTAGCACAGGACCACTCAGCATGGTATGTTCACATCAGAGAAGTTGTTGTGCTCTATGAGCAAAGAAGTATTGAAATAGCTCAAAGGAAATGCAGGATACACAAATTTGGAGAATCCACCCCAAATGTTCACACAGACTACTTATGCCTGACCTATGGTAGAGCATTCTGAGCTCATATTGGTCTGATCAACTTGGACACATTGAAAATTGACTTTAGCATAGTGATATCATTTTGGTCCTCTTAGCAAATGAAGGACAGCAACCAACCAACAACTGGCCAACCAACTAACTTCACACGGCAAAACATAGCACTGATCATGGAAGAGATGCCAAATGCTTTAATCTATTGCCAAGGGGAAAATGTTATTCATAGTCACTTAAGTCTTAGAAACTTTTCTGGGCTCTGAGGACTAAACACTATCCTGGTCTATGCATACATCTTGCAAAAGGAGGAAGACAATATATACAGTCTTTATGACCATCTCCCTGCTATGATTGAGAGGCCTACACTTGACAAGAAGAGAATTCACTAGTGCATTATAGTGTTATGCTTCAAGTTCTAGTCACAGCTTCACTGCAAACCTTCTATCAAAGTGAGCCCTGTAGATAGATCACCAAGGCACACTTCAAATTTCTTCCATAGCTGATATATTGAATCCTATTCTGATTTCCAAGAAGCTCTGGAATAATATTCAGAATGCTTGCCTCTTACTCAGATCTTTAAGTACCCCTGAACGTAGACACATTCTTGAAAGAAGCTTCCTCATGTTCCATTCTGCCCACTAAGCCCTGTAATATTGCATAGGTATGTGTCTTTGTTTTGCCAAGAGGTTATGGGAGGGGCAGGAGTAGTACTGGTTTTCCTCATTTTCATCCTCTGATTATTTCTTATTTTATCATGCAACTTAATTAAAAGCTAAATATTTCAAAAATAATGATCATTGATCTTGTGGATAGAAGGTTGGGTTTCACATGAGAAATTCCCTGATTCAAATCTTACTTCTGAAATTTACTATGTAAGCCTGAGCAAGTCACATAATATCTTTGCTCCTACAAAATGAAGAGGTGAGACTTGGTAACATTCTAGAGTCCTTAAAACTTAAAATTCCAAATCTATACTTCTTGTCTCAATCTCTAGGCAAACATTTGACAGAATAAATTGCCAATGCAGGTTGGCAGAGAGGGTTTCCTTATCTGGAAGATCTATATTTTAGTGAAATAACATGCCCCTAACCTATAATAAACAAATTATAAATAGTATATAGTTTAGAAAGGCTTGTTATAGACCAGCAAAGAAGTAATAAAAGCCTAACCCATGAAAGTGACATTGGGGAAGCAAAGAAAGATATGAGTATAAGAGACATGAGTAAAGAAGAATAGATTTATGGAATGACTGGATATTGTGGTGAAACCAATTGTCTCAAAGAGAACAATGATAATACCATTAACAGAGTAAAGGAATAAGATTTGTGGATGTGATAGAAGCATGAAGATGAGAAAATTTAGTTACAGATAGTGAGTGATGTTAATACTTAGTACCTTCAGGTGGAGATGACTAATATTAAGTTAGATATATGAGATTGGAACCCTAAAAAAGAGACATGCGAAACCCACACATAGAATAAATAATGAAAAGCTGATCCAATAATGATCCAAAACACAGCAGTTATTTGAAGATGGAAACATTGGCAAATCACTTAACTCTATTTGCCTCGGTTTCCTTACCTGTAAAAGAGCTGGAGAAGGAAAGGGCAAACAACTCCAGTAGCTAAAACTAAAAAAGTTTAGAATACAGATCACAAGAGATTAATGGATAACTAAGAGAGGATGAAGTAGAGAAACTGAGTACAGAAGTATATTTTGAAAAAGTTTGTTAGTTCAATATGAAAAGACTGTTCAATCATTAAGTTAGCTTAAAATACAGTTCAGGAGAAAAGTCTTCAAAACAATGCCCTTGGGAGAGGAAGCTCAGTGATGTTTTTATCTCCATAGATGACTGATGATCCTTTTTCCTATAAGAATTTTTTCCATTAGGGAGGGAGAGAAATTAAGAGATCATTTAATATCTGAAAAGAGGAGAAGCAGAATAGAAGGAAGGTGATCAGAGGAAAATGGGAAATTCAATTCAATTGTTTAAAAAAAGTGCAGTGTTAAGTGGTAGCCATTATATGGAATAAATCAAACTAAGACAGAGCAAGAAGCAGAGCAGTTTAGTGGGAAGAGCATTGACCTTGAATTTGTTTTTAATTGATGAGATTTAGTGTCCAACAGTGATACATCCTGTGTAATCTGTGCTTACTACTTCATGTGTCTGAACCTCATTGTTCTCATCTATAGAAACAGAGAGTTGTACTGGAGCTAGGTATCAAAATGGGTAGAGATATGAGTTCAAGTTAGACCAAAATTTAAATCCAGCCTCAGAAACTTACCAGCTGCTTGATCACTACTTAACCTCTGTCTACTTCAGTAACCTCAGTACAAAATGAAGATAATAAGATCAACTAGCTCCCAAGGTCTTTGTAAGAATCAGCTAAATATCAACAAATACTTAGCATCATGCCTGGAATATAATCAACATTGGAAGGGATGATCGAATTGTGTTTCCACAGAAATTATGTGAAACATTATTTGGATTCTTCCTGGTGACCAATATAAGGAATAAAACTTCTTGTAGTGTGAGGGGTGATGGTCACCTGAAAATCATCATATCTGCTAAGTATTCCTTGTTCTGAGAATATCTTTTCCTGTCTATCAAAAGAACTACCGGGCCGAGTGTCATTCACAATGATGAGGACTAGGTCCAACCAATATGGGGACTTAGATAATGGGACTTTTTATCATTGATTGTGTTGTTGTTGTGTTTGTCCTTTGTTTTCAAAGAGGACCATGATATCAGGGAAATGAGGACATGACTCGAGGTTGACTTGGACTTGAGTGAGAGAGGGCTGCACAAGGTCACCAGCCTCACTTTCTCCTCCAGAGCCTTATGGGTCCAGTGGTCAGATATTCATCAGGACAACTGGAGATGGCCCAAGATGCAATGGGGGCCCCTGGCCTTATAGGTGAAGGTCTTCTCAGGTTTTCACTTTGAGTGAGGTAAGTCCCATTCAGCAAATAGTCCTCTTTAAGAAGCTCATCAAGGGGTGGCTCCTTTAATTAAAAACAAAACAAAACAAAAACAAACAAACAAACAAAAAACTGGGAGGGGAAGATCCCCAAGGTTCCTGACAAAAAGCGAAACAGTACTTAGTATTTACATTCACACTGTGCTAGGAGGGCAGGGACCTATTGCCCTACCTATGAGTTCTGGAGTGAATTGGATTTAAGGCTTGGTCTTTCAGAAAGTAATCTAGCCAGTCAACCTAAAGGAAAAAAAGGTAACTTTGGCCATCAAAATGTACTTTCTCATGGGCAGAGCTTGGAGAAGAGTGGAGGGGAGGGGAGGAAAGGGGAGGGAAGTAGAGATGTGATTATAGGCTACTCAAAGTTTGTGTTGAGCCTTCACTCTGCAAGAGGATCATAATGTCAGCGAAATGATTACAAGACCAGCAGTTGATTTGGATTTAAGTGAGGAAGGGCTGTGCAAGCTCAACAGCCTCATTTTCTCCTCCAGAGCCATCTGAACAGTGGTTAGATATTAATCTAACAACCAAAGATAAACCAGGAATCATTGGGAGAACCTGGCCTTTCCTGGGTTTGAATCTTCAAGCTCATAGCTTTAGTCAATTCTCTTAGCAATTGAGAAAAATCCTTTCTCATGCTCTGATGCAGATAAACTGGGAGAAGACTCAAAGTATTTTTTGTTTGTCTTTCCTTTTATAAAGAATAAAATATATGAAGATGAAAAGGGGGAATTGAAATATGGAAATGAAAAGATGTAATAAGGAGGTGGGGTTCAGTGAACACTGGAATGCTGACCAATAGGATTCAATGTGGGAAATTTGAATCAGGATTATTATAAAAAGAGTTTTGTAATTTTCTTGTGGTGTGCATCCACCTAGGAAGGACACTTTTCACAAAGGTTTAAAGGCCAAGTTATTCATCAGAAATGATGTGAAATAAAATTCTCTTTTTCTTCTAAATTCAGTCATGGCCGGGTAGAATTCTTGCTAAAATTATTATTTCTCATATGTTTTTCCACTTCTTTTTTCCTTCCCTCCCTCTCTCCCTCCTTCCTCCTTCCCTCCTTCCTTCTTTTCTTCTTTATTCCCTTTTTGTCTCTCTCTCCCTCCTCCCTTCCTTCTTTCCTTCTTGTCTTTCTCCCTTATTGCTTCTATCCTTCCTTCCCTCTTCCTTCTTTCCTTCCTTCCAATGAGCATCTTATGGGAAGCTGGGTGCACTGATATCACAGAGCAGACAAGGTGGTACAGAGGGAAACATTGGATTTTGAGTCAGAAAAGATGAGTTTCAATCTTGACTTTTTATTTCCCTTGGGCAGGTCATATCATATTTTGGACCTCAGCTTTTACAATTGTAAAACGTATGGTTTGGACTAGATGACCTATAAACTCTCTTCCAGTTCCAAAGTCATGGTTTACTTATTCAAAATTTTCCTTTCACCCGTGAGGAAACCAAAGACCCAAAACGAACCCAGCAAATTAAACTCAGAGCCAGACAATGTTCCCTGGTATTCTACTTTGTTTTTCCTTCTTCACACTTCTGTCTTTATCCCTAGTGAAGAAAATACACCACATGTATGTGATGAAAGAATTAAAGCATCTGGAAAACAAAAGAGAAAAGACAGAAGTTGGTATAGTCACTTAATTCTATTCAGGGAATTTTTCATTAAATTTTTATTAAGGAACTGCTAGTAAATTAGTCACTATTTTACAAAGAGTTACAGACTGAATTTAACGGGGTAAATAAGGTGCCTCACTGTGACTTTTTATCATTAATATGTACACATGTATTTAATATATATGATATATGTATATTATGATATACTGTGTATGATATGCATTTTTTTTTTACAAATGATGGATAGTTAGTTAGGTAAGATAGATATAGGTATATATTCTTCCCCGTCATCTTAGAAGACAAAAGTCATTTTCCAAATTTCTGCCCTTCAGGAAAGAAGCCACCTTCTAGATGTTTTCTGTTTGTCATTTGTTTCCTTTGTAAAATACTCAGATATAAGTTACAGAACTTCCCTTGAAAAAGTCTCTTTGTAAAGTTGTGGAAATTCAGAATTTGAGATTGGAGGTTATGTTTTGATCTGGTGACATTTCTATATCCAGCAAAAAACAAATGTCATGAAAAATATATCTCCAGATTCTTTCTAAGTTACCTGAAGATATAGCTATGTTTGTAAATGAACTTAAAATTCCCTTTGTAATGATACAAATAGTTTCTGACATTTCTTTGTCCCCGGTCTTTCTTGAAAGAACCCTCAGATATACCTCTGGAGTTTACTGTGTGGCTTTATCAGTATTTAGTTAGAAGATAGCCTTCAGGCATTTCATGAAACAATGCAGGTAGACAGTGATGACTAATTTATAGGAGGGTCACCAAGAAGGGGCAGGCAAGATGAAGAGGGAGAAGAGCTCTGTCTCAATCACCTGTTACCCCTACCAGGGACACAGCATCCATGGCTGCCTGCCAGATTCCTAGTAGGGCTATATGTCTACAGAGTTTATTAAGCTTAACCACTGGACTCTCAGATTATATCATCTTGCTACTACAATGACCAACTGGTTCTGCCCTTTAAAAGCAATCTGATTTGATTGCTAACGTGTCTAAAAGTCCCAAATGAGATTTGATGCTTTTCCTTTATTTACCCAAATATGAGAGGCCTACTGGATAGAAGGAGGGACCAGACTTGAAGTTGAATAAGCTTGCTTAAAGTCCTATCTCTGACATCCTTCAAACCCTGTTTTCTGCCCTACTCCCTGTCCAAGCCTTTATTCTCATCCCCCATAACCCAACCCCTGTCCATATCTCATTCTAAAATCACCTACTTTTTCCTGTGTGCTCTTTGGAATATGTGCTCTATTAGTAACAAACTGCCTTTTAAATTAAATCCTTTGCAATTTTTTTTTTTATTAATCTTGCCATTGCCCATAAATGTCCTACTTTGATGTTCATGGGCTTGGAAATTCCTTTATCTGAACAAAACTTGTCCTTATGCTTTACAACTCAAAACCTCCTCCTCTGTCCTACCCAAGATCGATCCAAGGAGTCCTTGAACTCTTCAGTTTTTATCCCCCTTTACCAGTCTATCCACCACTGCTCTATTTACATCTTAACTTCTTGGTAAAACAGTTTAACTTCTCTCTCTCAAATCCCTTTCCCCACTTCTCATATAATGTGAGAAAATTCCTGATCCATAATAGGGGCTTATTTTTTTTTTTTATTATTGGGGCAGCTAGGTGGCTCAGTGAATGGACACTAGCCCTGGAATCAGGAGGACCTGAGTTCAAATCTGGCCTTGGACACTTTGCACTTACTAGCCGTGTGACCTTGGGCAAGTCACTTAACCTCAATTGCCCCTCAAAAAAAAAATTGTTGAATTAATTGAAGAAACACAAAGCAGTTAATTACCTAAGGTCAACTAGTCAGTTAAAGAAAGAACAAGACCTGGAAGTAGAACCCTGATTTGTCTGCCAGGGTTTCTACTAGTGTTGTTTTGTCCCTCATTCTATATCTACTTGAAAAAAGAAGAACACAAAAAGCCCAACTATAATTCCCCACCTCAGCACAGATTTACAAAGGCTTCAGACCTTAAAATTCATTTCTACATTCAGATATGAGCAAAAATCTGCCAGACAGCCAATTATTTGGTTACTTTGGGATCAAACATATGTTAAGGGCCTAATTGGAACAATGCACTCTACTCAATGTTGAGTCTAGGTTTAAAACTAGATCAGATACTATTTCTGCCATAAAGGATTTTAGTCTAATACAGAGAGATGAAAGAAACATGTATTCAAGCACCTCTAATATAAATTTAATGGAAGAAATATTTATTAAGTGTCTACTATTTTCCAGGCACCATGCCAGGTGTTAAGGAGATACAACACAGAAATAAGTAAAGTGGGAGAAAAATTGAGAAGGGAGAAAGCATTAGCCACTGGAAGATTCATGGAAAGCTTGATAGAAGAAGGGACAATTCAGTGGAGCCAGGAAGCAAGACAGGTATAATGAGAAATAAGTAAATTCCAGGTCTAGGGGCTACTAAGGACAGCGTTATGGTAAGAAGGTGTAATGATATTTAAATATCTTCCCTACCCATTAATAGACACAAAGAGCCCTGGTCCAGATCTAATAAGGCTCTGAGCTGCATAGATTTTCCAATTAAGTTCTGAGGCACAAGGATCTCCAAGAGTCTTTGCAGTAAGCCAATCAGATGCTGAGTCCTTGTCATAAATACTGGGAGGCTGGCATTTTGCTTTGGGGTTTAGGTTATGAGAAGGATCTTTTGATTCCTTTGACGCAACTCTGAGTAGCTATTTGGTAAGAGCCCCCTGACTACTCAGAGATATGTGCTCTCCCAATCCATTGGTGGATCTAGGTATTACTTTGGTAAGTCGGTAGGAACCCAGTCTGTTGAATCTCTGTCCTAGTTTCTTCTGTTGTATTTTCGACTTGTCTGTAATTAAAGTAAGATGGTTGACCCCTTTAATACTTATCTTTCCTTTAGCAAAGCAGATCAAAGCACCTGTACTAGCAAGCCATCCTGGGTGCACTAAGGTGCTTGTTATTAATGAAGGGAGAATGATTTCTGCAAAGATTTAAGGAGCAGTTTTTCTATGAAGAATGAGAAGATTTTATAGAATATAATTTGGGAATAGACCTAGTAAAAACTAACACTAAAAAAATGGGAGCTAGATTACAAAGGGCTTGAAATATGAAAGTAAGGTTACATGTTCTTCTAGAAGCACATGGGCTTCTTTGAGGCATTTGAATATGGGAGCAGTAGTGTCAGATCGATGCATCAGGAAGAGAAGGGCATAATAGGAATATGAGCAAGTAAATATTCACAAGGAAAATTCCCTTCCCTTCCTCCTTACCTTGCCTTCCTTTGCTTCCCCATTATATTCAATTCTTTCTATATTCTGGAATTGTAATAGGGATTGAATATAAGAAGAAAAATGAAAACAGTCACTCCCTTTGAGTGCTTACTTTCTTTTAGAGGAGACATCAAAATCTATAGGTTTATATTTAATATAGATGAAAAGCAATTTGTTGGTGGACTTGGTAGACTAATGGAAAATATTGCCTCAATTAAATCTAGAAAGTGTATAGGGGTCCTAAGAGTTGTAATTTTTGAGGGAATGCTTTAAAGGCATGGGGACAATCCAGTGAAAAGATACAGAGAAAGAAAAAATGAGTACATTGTGTGAGGAGCAGTAATAGGCCTGAAGCCATTGTAGAGAAAGAGGAAGCTATGAACAAAGATACACAAAAGCAAATAACATGTGTTCCAGTGATTCATTTCAGTAGACTAGAGAGTTTGGTGACATCTGAACTTGGTTGGGATGAAAAACTCATTCTAATTTCATATAAAGGTAAAACCTAATTCATAAGATAATTGAACTATGAAAACCATGTAATGAATGCTAATGTTAAAAAGAAAACTAAATTACAGACTTTTTAAATTTTTAATATGTTATTTTTCAAAATAAATATGAAAACGTCTTCTAACATTAAAAAAAAGGTGAGTTACAAATTGTTTCCCTCACTCTTCCACTCCCTCCTCATTGAGAGAACAAGCAATTTGATACAGGTTATACATGTGTAGTCATGCAAAACATATTTACATATTAGTCAAATGGTAAAAAAAATACAGACAAAAAAGGTTTTAAAAAAGTAAGTTTTGAGATCCACCAGTTCTTTCTTTGGCCCTGGTTAGCATTTTTTCTTCAGAAGTCCTTCAGAGGGGGCGCAGCCAAGATGGCAGAGTAGAAACAGCATTTCTAATGTGCTCTGCCCCACACAAATTTCAAACAATGTGAAAGGGAGCTCCTAACAACTTCTGGAGCCACAGCACACACAGAACGGCACAGAGAAGCTAACCTCCTGCTGAGGACACCCAGCAGCTCTGCAGGGAGCAGCCAGCGCAGCGCTCTGAGAGCAGGCAGCACAGCGCACTGGGAACCAACAGCGCAGCCCGCAGAGCGAGCCCAGGTCCGCGGTTTTAGCTGCAGGGCGGCTAGGCCTTCAGCCGGCTGGTGGAACCCCAGAACACCAGCAATTGTGGCGATTCCAGAATTATCAGCACAGATATGCCTAGGACAAAGTGAGAGGTTAGTGCCCTATAGACTTTGGGACCAGTATTTGGGGAACACGTGGCTTCCTCCCCTGGGGGCAAAAAGCTGCTGAAGAAACTGCTGCACAGAAGCCATTTTGCAGCATCAGCAGTGGCTCTAGCTCCTGGTCTGCGAACTGTAGGAAGATCCAGCAATCAGTCTGGGGTTAATCGCTTTTGCTTTAAACTGCCTGGATCTGGATTGTGGTCTGGGGGAGAAGTTTGGGGTGGGTATCCAACTTGCCAGAGTGGGTGGAGGCTTTACAGAGGCCACCCAACTGGCGGAAGTTGTGAAGACCCCACGTTTGGGCGGAAGCTCCCCCGTCTGGTGGCAGAGTCCTACTGTGGCAACAAGCCCCAAAATCAAGTAATTAAGTGGCAACATGCCTAGGCAAATGAAACAAAATAAACAGAAAAGTTCAACATTGGACTCCTATTTTAGGGGCAAAGAGGCTCAAAGCATGGAGGAGGACTATGAGGTCAGAACTCCTGCACCAAAAGACCCAAATGAAAATACAAGCTGGCTACAGGCCATAGAGGACCTTAAGAAGCAGATAAGAGCAGTGGGGGAAAATTTGGGAAGAGAAATGAAAAAGATGCAAGAAAAGTATGAAATGACAGTCAACAGCCTGACTGAGGAAAATAACACCTTAAAAAATAGACTAACTCAAATGGCAAAAGAGGCTCTTTCTGAGGCAATGAGGAGAAGAATGCCTTAAAAAGCCAAATTTGCCAGATGGAAAAAGAATCTCAAAAGCTCACTGAGGAGATTCATTCCTTCAGGGTTAGACTGGAGCAAATGGAAGCTAGTGACTTTATGAGAAATCAAGATACTATTAAACAGATCCAAGCAAATGAAAGAATAGAAGGCAATGTGAAATATCTCATGGGAAAAACCACTGACCTGGAAAATAGATCCAGGAGAGATAATTTAAAAATTATTGGACTACCTGAAAGCCATGATCAAAGAAAGAACCTAGAAATCATCCTTAAAGAAATTCTCAAGGAACATTGCCCTGATGTTTTAGACCCAGAGGGCAAAATAGAGGTTGAAAGAATCCACAGATCACCTCCTGAAAAAGATGCCCAAAAGAAAACGCCCAGGAATATTATAACCAGGTTCCAGAATCCCCAGATCAAGGAGAAAATACTCCAAGCAGCCAGGAAGAAACAATTTCAATATTGTGGAAACACAATCAGAATAGCCTAGGACCTGGCAGCTTCTACACTGAGGGATAGAAGGGCATGGAATATGATATTCCAGAAGGCAAAAGAGCTGGGAATGAACCCAAGGGTCACCTACCCAGCAAAACTGAGTATCTTGTTTCAGGGGAAAATATGGTCATTCAGTGGAATAGAGGACTTTCAAGCATTCTTGAGGGAAAAACCAGAGTTGAATAGAAAATTTGACATTCAGACACAAGAAGCAAGAGATGCTTGAGAAGGCAATCAGGGAAAAGAAATCAAAAGGAACTTATCAAAGTTGAACTATTTACAGTCCTACATGGAAAAACAATAACTATGTTTGATGAAACCTTTCTCTTTATGAAAATAATTGAAGAAGGGTACATGGCATATGTTCACAGGTATACATGGATAGAGGGCACAGGTTGAATTTGATGGGAAGGGATGATTATTATTTTTTTTTTTGGAGGGCAATTGGGGTTGGGTGACTTGCCCAGGTTCACGTGGCTGGGTTTTTGTTTGTGTGTTGGGTGTCTGGGGCCAGATCCGAGCTCGGGTCCTTCTGGCTCCGGGGCTGGCTCTCTGCTCGCTGTGCCACTTAGCCGCCCCAAGGAAGCGATGATTCTTAAGGGGTGAAGTCAAGAGGTGAGAGAGGAAAGTGGCAAGAGGAGATGGAGAGAGACAGGGTAGGGCAAACTATCTCATGTAGAAGAGGCAAGGGGAAGTAGTTGCAGGGGAGGGGAAGAACAGGAAGGCAAAAAGGCAAAAGCATATTCTCATTGAAGTTGGCTCAAGGAGAGAATCACATACATACTAAATGGAATATCTTACCCTCACTCACTCTCCTGCGTAGGGGAAAGGAGGATGAGAGGGGGGATGATGGAGGGGAGGGCATTCTGGGGGGAGGGGAGATTGGAAGTACCCACTATCAAAGAGGGACAGGATCAAAGTAGGGAACGGACCAGGTGGGAGGTGAGACGGGTGGGAGGGAAATATAAGCAGTCTTTTACAATATATCTACTATGGTAATGTTTTACATAGATATACATGTACAACACATACTGAATTGCTTATCTTCTCAGAGGGAGTAGGTGACAAGGGAGAAGGGGAATGGATCTGAAAATCAAAATTTTAAAATTAAATGTTTCATAAGATGTCCAGGCAGTGGGGCTCAGAGATCCACCTTGCCCTAATGGCAAAAGTCGAAGGGGGTATGGGAGAAGATATGGGAGAGAGCAGATTGGATGAGGGGATATCTAGTGGGACTGCTATTCTGGGGTGGTGGGTAGGGAAAAAATGGGGGGAAAATGTAACTCATAATCTGGTGGAAATGAATGATGTAAACCAGAAGTTAATAAAGCATTTGTTTAATCAAAAAAAAAAAAAAAGAATTCCTTCAGAATTGTCTTGGGGAGGGAATCACATAAACAATAAATAGGGTATCTCACCCTACAGGAGGGTGGGAGGGAAGCGGATGAGAGGGAATGATGGAGTGGGCAGTCTGTGTGGGAGGGAAATTGGAAGCACCCACTTTTGAAAAGGTACAGGATCAAATTAGAGAATAGAACAAGTGGGATGAGGGATAAGAGGGACAGAAATATAGTCAGTCTATTATAATATACCCAGTATAGAAATGTTTTGCATTAGCTTCAACCTTCTTGAATGTGAATTGTGCTCTAGGGTGGAGGTCCTGGGGTGTGTGACCAGCTTGCCAGGGCATGTGGAGGCTTCAGAGAGGGCACCCAACCAATACCTCCAGCAGCTGAGAAAGCCCCAGCATCTGGAACAGAAGCTCCCCTGGTTGGTGGCAGAGTGCTAATGTGGCAAAAACTCCAAAAGTCAAGTAATGAGTGGCAGCATGACCAGGAAAAGGAAGCAAAGCAAACAGAAGAATCCAAGATTAGACTCCTATTTTGGGGACAAAAAGGATCAAAGAATGGAATAAGAGGAAGACAGTAAAATTGGAACTCCTGCACCAAAAGCTTCAAAGGAAAATACGAGCTGGTTATAGGTCATAGAGGACCTTAAGAAGCAGATAAGAGAAGTGGAGGAAAAATTGGGAAAAGAAATGAGAAAGATGCAAGAAAATTATTAAATTAGACTCAACAGCCTGACTGAGGAAAATAACACCTTAAAAATAGACTAACTCAAATGGAAAAAAGAGGATCAAAAAGGCAATGAGGAGAGGAATGCCTTAAAAAGCTGAATTTGCCAAATCGAAAAAGAATCTCAAAAGCTCACTGAGGGAAATCATTCCTTCTGATTTATATTGGAGCAAAGAGAACCTAGTGATGTTATGAGAAATCAAGATGCTGTTAAACAGATCCAAGCAATTGAAAGAATAGAAGCCAATGTGAAATATCTTATGGGAAAAAGCACTGACCTGGAAAATAGATCCAGGAGAGATAATTTAAAATTTATTGGACTACCTGAAAGGCATAATCAAAGAAAGAACCTAGAAATCATCCTCCAAGAAATTCTCAAGGAAAACTGCCCTGATGTTTTGAGCCAGAAGGCAAAATAGAAGTTGAAAGAATCCACCCATAAACTCTTGAAAAAGAGCCCCAAAAGAAAACTCCTAGGGATATTATAGCCAGGTTTCAGAATTCCCAGATCAAGCAGAAAATATTACAAGCAACCAGGGAGAAACCATTTGAAGATTATGGAAACACAATCAGGATAACACAGGATCTGTCTTCTACACTGATAAATTGAAGGGCCTGGAACATGATATTCCCGAGGTCAAAGGAGCTAGGATTAAAACCAAGAATCACATACCGAGCAAAACTGAGTATCATATTTGAGGGGAAAATATGAGAATTCAATGAAATAGAGGAATTTCAAGCATATTTGATGAAAAACAGAGCTGAATGGAAAATTTGACATTCAGATACAAGAAGCAAGAGATGCTTAAGAAGGTAAACAAGGAAAAGAAATCATAAGGAACTTATCAAAGTTGAACTATTTACATTCCTACATGAAAAAAATGATAATTGTAACTAATGAAACTTTTCTCAGTATGGAAATAGTTGAAGGGAATAGAAATACATATATATATATATATATATATAGAGAGAGAGAGAGAGAGAGAGAGAGACAGAGAGAGAGAGAGAGAGAGAGAGAGAGAGAGAGAGAGAGAGAGTCTATATTAGAAGATATATGGGCTTATGAATACATATGTGAATGTGAGTATATAAGCTTACAGGTATATATAGATAGAGGGCACAGGACCAATTTAATAGGAAGGGATGATACTTAAAAGGTGAAATCAAGAGGTGAGAGAGGAATATAATGAGAGGAGATGGGGAGACACAGAATGGGGTAAACTACCTCCTATAGAAGAGGCAAGGGGAAATGTTTACAATGGAGGGGAATAACTGGAAGGCAAAAGGGACTGGTTTCCATTTGTCTAATTACAATTTTTTAAAAAATATATTTTTTTTTCAGGGACATTTTGGATCTCCTTTTCCATTTGACCAAGTCTACTTTTTATGCAGTTCTTTTCAGTGCCTCTTTCTTGTGCCTCTTTTGTCATTTGTCCTGTTTAAAAATACTTATTTATTTATTCATTCATTTATTTGTTTGTTTATGTATGTATGTATGTATTTTTATTTGTTTATTTTTTTTAAGTTTACAACATTCAGTTCCACAATCCCTTAAGATCCAAATTTTCTGCCCCTGCATCTCCTGTGCCCCCCACCCCATGGCTTCATGCAATCAGATATAGGTTCTACAGATACCTTCATATTAAACATTAGTCAAGTTATTAAGAGGAATTATAACCAATGGAATGAACAACAAGAAAAGAGGAATGAAACAACATAGAATGGAGAGAAAGCTAGTAGTTTGACTCAATCTACATTCAGACCCATAGTTCTTTCTCTGCAGTTCAACAGCCCTTCCCATCATGAGTTTTTTGGATTTGTCTTATAATTTTGTGTTGCTAAGAGGAATCCAGTCCATCAATGTTAGTTGTCATGGATATGTTGTGTCTGCAATAGTATACAAAGTTCTTTTGGTTCTGCTCTCCTCACTCAGCATCAGTTTATATAAGTCTCTGTAGGTTATTATGAAACCTGCCTGCTCCTCATTTCTTATAGCACAATAATATTTCATACATTCATATACCACAACGTTTTTAGCCATTCCCCAATTGATAGACATTTCCTTGATTTTCATTTCTTTTCCACCACAAAAAGAGTTGGTATAAATATTTTTGTACATATTAGCCTTTTTCCCACTTACATGATTGCTTTGGAATACAAATCCAGAAATGGGTCAAAGGGTATGAAGGTTTTTATAGTCCTTTGGACATAGTTCCAAATTGCTCTCCAGCATGGTTGGATCAGTTCACAACTCCACCAGCAATGCATTAGAGTTCCAATTTTTCCACATCCTCTCCAATGTTTATCATTTTCCTGTTTTGTCATCTCAGCCAATCTGACTGGTGAGATGTGCTACCTTGGAGTTGTTTAGATTTGCATTTCTCTAATCAATAGTGATTTCGAGCATTGTTCATATGCTTATAGATATCTTTAATTTCTTCCTCTGAAAATTGTCTGTCTATATCCTTTGACCATTTATGAATCAGAGAATGACTTGTATCGTTATAAATTTGACTCAGTCATATATGTGTGTGTGTGTGTGTGTGTGTGTGTGTGTGTGTGTGTGTGTGTGGGTGTGTGTTAAAAATGAGGCCTTTATCAGAGAAACTATTTCTAAAATTTTTCCCCAATTTTCCACTACCCTCCTAATCTTGTTTACATTGGCTTTATTTGTACAAACAACTTATCAGATTAATGTAATTGAAGTTATCCATTTTGCATTTTGTAATACTCTCTATCTCTTTTTTGGACATAAATTCTGCCTTTCTCCATAAAGCTGACAGGTAACCTGTTCTTTGCTCTCCCAGACTGCTTATAGTATCAGCCCTTATATATAGATTGTGCACCCAATTATACTTTCTTTTGGTATACAGTGCAAAATATTGGTCTACACCCACTTTCTATTATATTATTTTCCAGTTTTCCCGGGAGATTTTATTAAATAGTGAGTTCTTATCCCAGAAGCTGGGGTCTTTGAGTTTATCAAATAGTAGATTACTAAAGTCATTGACTTCTGTGTCTTGTGTAGCTAATATTTTCCACTTACCCTCTACACTATTCCTCAGCCAATATAAAGTAGTTTTTATGACTGCTGCTTTATAGTACAGTTGAAAATCTGGTATGCTTAAACCACCTCCCCTAGCATTACTTTTCATGAAATCCCCTGATATTCTGTACCTTCTGTTCGTTCAGATTAATTTTTTTGTGTTTTTTTCTAGTTCTATAAAATAATTTTGGTAGATTGATTTGTATGACCATTTAACCTATTTTAAAGTGTTATTTTCTTCAGTATTTGTATGCCTCCTTTGACAGACTTTTGACTGTTTTTTCATGATTTTCTTATATCATTCTCATTTCTTTTCCAAATCTTTCCTTGACTTCTCTTGTTTAATTTTTTTAAATAAATTTTGAGCTTCTCCAAAAATTCCTTTTTTGGTTTTAAGAAAATGCACATTTGGGGCTGCTAGGTGGTGCAGTGAGTCGAGCGTCGGCCCTGGAGTAGGAAGGACCTGAGTTCAGATCCGGCCTCAGACACTTAATGCACACACAAACAAAAACTTAGCCGTGTGACCTTGGGCAAGTTACTTAACCCCAATTGCCCTCCAAAAAGGCAAAAAAAAATGCACATTTTTCTTTGAAGATTTGGATGTAGCTCTTTTGACTTCGTTACCTTCTTCTGAATTTGTGTTTTGATTTTCTGTCAAAACATTAATTTTCTATGATAATGTTTTCTCTTGTTCTCTCATTTTTCTAGGCTATTTTTAAAATTTTAATTCTATACTAAAGTTGGGCTCTGTTCCCAGGTTGGATGGGGCATTATTTCAAGCTTCAAGTTTTATTATTTTTTGGTGTTTTTTTTTTGTTTCTGTTTTAAGAGCTCATCATTTTTCATCTCTTCCCAAGTGTTATTATCTAAGAACAGTTGTGATCTCTGTTTTCCTTCCCAGTGGTCTATGTTTGACTACAAGAATTCTTTTCCACTCTTTAACTATGACCAGAGTCCCTGTCACTGTTGTTCTCATGGCCTAGTGTGTTAGTGTTCCTTTTTGCCCTGGCACTTTGACTCTGAATATGGTAAAGGCAATGTAACACAATCCTGCATACAAAGAAGAAAAGGGTTCCCTTTCATATCCTTCTAACCCTTTTACCATCTATGGTCTAAGAGTCCTAGAAGCTTGTTCTGTGGATTCAGTTACCCTCAAGGCCTGCTGCTTGCTTTCTGAGGTGTTGCATGAGCTAGACTGCATTCCACTTTTTCCCTTCTGCAACTGACATTTACAGCTGACCTCCTTAGTTGTGTTGAGCTAGAAAATTGTTTCACCCAGTCCTTTTGTGGGTTCTACTGTTCTAGTATTAATTTTGAGGTGTTATTTTAATGTTGTTTAGAGGGGAATTTTGGATAGCTCAGGTGAGTCCCTGTCTTTTCTGTTATTTTGGCTCCCTCTGACCTGGGAGATTCTTTTCTCTTTGAGATCCTCCTCTACCATAGCAGAGAACTGAGATTGTATGAGAATCAATTTAAACTTCTCCGTGACCTGATGGCCTATGAACTGCTTAGACAAACATCCTGGGAGCTTCAGAATTGGAAATGTTGCCTCAGGTAACTCAAATCCATTTGTCTTGTGTGCTTAACCATTGAAACAAAATGAGAAAATATGGTCTGCTGCTATCCAACTTCTTTTTTTTTTTTAATTGAGCAATTGGGGTTAAGTAACTTGCTCAAGGTTACACAGCTAGTCATTTTTGTGTGTGGGTGCTCATTTTCTGAGGCTGGATTCGATCTCAGGTCATCCCAACTCCGAGGCCGGCGCTCTTAATCACTTCACCACCTAGCTGCCCCTCAACTTCTTGCTTTAGAGAAAAAAACCTATCTCAAGTCCCAATGTGGAAGACTACTAACCCTATGGTCAAATAGATTTCAGTGAAAATGCCTCAGACTTAGCGAAATGCCAGAGCTCATGCAGATGAGTGCCTTGAATCTGCTTTTAATGTTTCCCTTGTTAATTCATTCAGGAATGGCTGGCCTGACTTTTAACATCTTAGACTTTTGGCCAAGTTTACATATATCTGGACTAAAAGATAAAGCAGTTATTCACTCAGTTCAGGTGGTATAGCAAACCAAAGTCATGTACTAAAACGATAATAATGACAATGTAAATGATGATAGCTAAAATGCATCTAATACTTTAAGGTTTTTAATACTTGTCTTTTTTGGAACCATCTCCTCCTTCCCTTTTCAGAATCCTTTTTGTATTTGTGCCCCAATTACACTACAAGGTCTGTAAGGGCAGGCATTTTGTTTCTCTGGGTGTATCTGTGTCTCTAGCATTTATCATATTGCTTGGCACACAGTAAGGGCTTAATAAATACTTTTTGACATTGCTTTTCACATATGTCAGTTAACGTTCACAATAAGTTTGATATGAAGTTCCTGTTGTTATTCTTCTTTCTTATAGGTAAGGAAGCTAATGTCAAATGATGGTAAGGGATTTTTCTCAGGGTCCCACATCTAGTAAAAAACAAAACAAAATGATATTTGAACCCAGATTTTTCTGGTTCAAAGTACAACATACTATTCACTTTGGTACATATTTCACAATTTAAAAATCACCATGAATTATGCTGATATAACTTAGTAGACATAATAGCAAGATCACATTACTTATCTTAAAAGGTGATTATAGAGATCAAATTAGACGATACATGAAAAACCTTCCCAATCATTAAAACCCTATGTATTTGTAAGCTATTATCCACAATGGGCTCTTTGCTAGTGAAATCTATTGAAATTTAGTATTTTAGTTCTCTAGTGTCTTGCATGGTTCCTGGCATATAGTCCTAAATAAATGTCTGTTAAGCTAAATTGAATACCAAATGATATATGTATATATATATATATATATATATATGTGTGTGTGTGTGTGTGTGTGTGTGTGTGTGTGTGTGTGTGTGTGTATGTGTATATATTTGTATATATATGTATATGTGTATATTTGTATATATGTGTATATATAGATACACACACATATATAAATATATATATATAAATATATATGTATATATATATAAATATATATGTATATATATATATGGAGAGAGAGAGAGAGAGAGAGAGAGAGAGAGAGAGGTTGAAAGGATTGTCAATATTTTCTAGTCCAAGCTATTGCTACTCCCTTCCTACTTGAGAATGAGATTTTGCCTCTAGAGCCACGTTTGACCTTAACTCTAAGCTTGCTTCCAAGATTCCATTATTCTTTTCCAGCCATGACTGCTTATTTGTCTACCCTGACACTTTCAAGTGCCCGCAGATAACTTTTATGTTTTGTCTTCCTGTACTAGAATCTAAGTTCTTCAAGGGAATAACTTGTATAGCTAGATTGTATTTTTATCCTTTATAGTTATGGTAAACAATTAAATATTTTCCCTGTCTCTGTCTGTCTCTATCTCTTTCTCTGTTTTTTCTTGTCAAAATCTATCCTTATTTCTCTCTCTTACTTGTGTAAACTCTCCCTTGCTTTTGTCTCTTTTTTTAACCATTATACTCATTTAGATGATTGTTGTTATTATGACTGCTATTATTACTGTTCGTATGTCTTACATTCCCCTTGTCTGTGGAAGGTTTTTTTTTTTTTTAGGTCTTCCAGGGTAAGGACAATTTTCTTTTTTTTTATAACAATTGGGGTTAAGTAACTTGCTCAAGGTTACATGGCCTGTCATTATTTACGTGTGGGTGCTCATTTTCTGAGGCCGGATCTGATCCTGAATCGTCCTGACTCTAGGGCTGGCACTCTTACTCACTGTGCCACCTAGCCACCCCATTAAGGGCAAATTTTATTGATTCTTTGATCGCCTACAACAGAAACTTGGAAGTGTCAGACACACAGTAGATGCATAATAAAGTCTTATTTCCTTAAATTAAAAAGAAAACAATGCGGCTAATAGTGTGTTGCAAGTGAGCTCATTATGAAGATGTTTCCTTCACTTCTGTTCTTTCATTTGGCTTTGTCCTGCTATTGGCTCTATCCCTACTTGTTCACTTCCTGTGTAAAACCTATTCTTTCCTGTCTATTTCAAATGTCTTTCCCATTTCCTTCTTATCTCCTATAGCTCCTATTTGATCACTTTGTGTTTCATCACTGGTATATTTTTTCACTTTATTTCCACTACTTGTTAGCCTCTGATTCATCACTGTCCTGATCATCATATTGCATCTCCTGTTTATACAGTCCTGTTGTCATGAGTAGGCCCCCAGGTGCTGCTGTCCATAACCAGATATGGCACATTGCTACCTTGTATCCACTAGCTAGCTGTCTTAAGTGAGTTCTCTGAACCTTGTCCTACAACTTCCAAACAATATAACACAAAAATGATTCAGTTGAAGAGGACCTGTGTTCATGCCTCATAAAGTTGGAGCTAGAAGGAGAATTTGAACCATAAGTATTTCCAGGCCCTGTAACACCCCATAAGAAGTCATCTCAGTGATGAGAATAGTCCCTTCAGTGATGCAGAATGCAGTCCATATGTGCTTGTCTATTCATAAATGCAGCTGGGTAAAATGGAAAGTAGCCTGGATATAGACTCAGAGCACAAGGATTCAAATTTTACCTTCAATCTGATACATGACTTCTTTTTTTTTCCCAAGTGCTTTATTAAACTCTGGTTTACAACATTCATTTCCGCCAGATTTTGAGTTACAATTTCCCCCCATTTTCCCCCTACCCTTCACCCCAGAATAGCAGTCCCACAAGATGTCCCCTCATCCAATCTGCTCTATCCCATATCTTCTCCCATACCCCCTTCAACTTTACCATTAGGGCAAGGTGAATCTCTGTGCCCCAATGCCTGCACATCTTATCTCCCAATTACATGCAAAATAGTATTAATAATAGTATTTATATATATTTGAAACATTTAATTTTAAAACTTTGAATTCTAGATCGACTCACTTCATCCCTTGTCGCCCACTCCCACTGGAAAGTTAAGCAATTCAGTATGTGTTGTACATGTATAGCTATGCAAAACATTACCATAGTAGATATATTGTAAAAGACTGACTATATTTCCCTCCCACCCATTACACCCCCCCAACTGGCCCATTCCCTACTTTGATCCTGTCTCTCTTCAAAAGTGGGTGCCTCCAACCTCCCCTTCCACCAGAATGCCCTCCACTCCATCATCCCCCCTCTCATCCTCCTCCCCTCTAATCTCCTGCAGGGTGAGATGTCCCATTTGGTATGCATGTCATTCTCTCCCTGAGCCAAATTCAATGAGAATATGGTTTTGCCTTTTTGCCTTCCTGTTCTTCCCCTCCCCTGCATCTACTTCCCCTTGCCTCTTCTACATGAGATAGTTAACCCCCCCATCTCACCCCATCTCCTCTTTCCATATTCCTCTCTTGCCTCTTAACTTCACCCCTTAAGTATCATCCTTTCCCACCAAATTCAACCTGTGCCCTCTATCCATGTATACCTGTAAACATATATAGACACACTATCACATATGTATTCATATGCCCATATACCCTTCTTCAATTATTTTCATAATGAGGAAGGTTTCATCAGTCAAAGTTGTTTTTCCATATAGGAATGTAAATAGTTCAACTTTGATAATTCCTTTTGATCTCTTTTCCCTGTTTAAATTCTGAAGTATTTCATGCTTTTTGTGTCTGAATGTTAAATTTTCTTTTTAACTCTGGTTTTTTCCTCAAGAATGCTTGAAAGTCCTCTATTCCACTGAATGACCATATTTTCCCCTGAAACAAAATTCTCAGTTTTGCTGGGTAGGTGACCCTTGGGTTCAGTCCCAGCTCTTTTGCCCTCTGGAATATCATATTCCATGCCCTTTGATCCCTCAGTGTAGAAGCTGCCAGGTCCTGGGCTATTCTGATTGTGTTTCCACAATATTGAAATTATTTCTTCCTGGCTGCTTGTAGTATTTTCTCCTTAATCTGGGAATTCTGGAAGCTGGCTATAATATTCCTAGGAGTTTTCTTTTTGGGATCTTTTTCAGGAGGTGATCTGTGGATTTTTTCCACCTCTATTTTTCCCTCTGGTTCTAAAACATCAGGGCAATTTTCCTTGAGAATTTCTTGAAGGATGATTTCTAGGTTCTTTCTTTGATCATGGCTTTCAGCTAGTCCAATAATTTTTAAATTATCTCTCCTGGATCTATTTTCCAGGTCAGTCGTTTTCTCATGAGATATTTCCCATTGCCTTCCATTTTTTCACTTGTTTGGATCTGTTTAACAGCATCTTGATTTCTCATAGTGTCACTAGCTTCCATTTGCTCCAGTCTAATTTTGAAGGAATGAATCTCCTCAGTGAGCTTTTGAGATTCTTTTTCCATCTGGCAAAGTTGGCTTTTTAAGGCATTTTTCTCCACATTGCCTTTTTGAGCCTCTTTTGCTATTTGAGTAAGTCTATTTTTTAAGGTTTTATTTTCCTCAGTCAGGCTGTTGACTCTTATTTCATACTTTTCCTGCATCCTTCTCATTTCTCTTCCCAATTTTTCCTCCACTTCTCTTATTTGCTTTTTAAAATCCTTCTTAAGGTCCTCTATGGCCAGTATCCAGCTCATATTTTCATTTGGGGCTTTTGGTGCAGGAGTTCTGACCTCACAGTCCTCCTCCTGTTCCATGCCTTGATCCTCTTTGCCCCGCAAATAGGAGTCTAATGTTGAATTTTTCTGTTTATTTTGTTTCCTTTGCCTAGGCATGTTGCCACTTAATTAGTTGAATTTTGGGCTTGTTGCCACAGTAGCACTCTGCCACCAGCAGGGGAGCTTCTGTCCCAAACATCAGGGTCTTCTCAACTCCTGGAGGTATTAGTTGGGTGCCCTTCCTGAAGCTGCCAAACACTCTGGCAAGCTGGATACACACCCCAAGACCTCCACCCCAGACTGCAATCAAGATCCAGGCAGGTTAAAGAAATAGCTATTACCCCCAAGACTGATTATTGGATCCCCCTACAGTCTGCAGTCCAGGAGCTGAAGCTGCAACTGAAGCTGCATAATGGCTTCTGTGCTGGGGCTCCTCAGCTGCTTCTCTCCCCCAGGGAAAGAAGCTGATGTGCTCCTGAAGACTGGTCCCAAAGTCCATAGGGCACTAACCTCTCATTTTAGCCTAGGCATTAGTGTTGGTAATTCTGGAATCACCACAGTTGCTGGTGTTCTGGGGTCCCTCCACCTGCCTGCTGCTCTGGCTAACCTCAGGCTACCCTCAGGCTAAAACTGTTACTCATGTGGTCCTGTGCTCAGCTCCCAGAGTGCTGCTCTAGCTACTCCCTGCTACACTGCCTGACTGTCCTCAATAGGAGGTTAGCTTCTCTGTGTCATTCTGTGGGTTCTGGAGCTCCAGAGGTTTTTCAGAGTCCCCTTTTACATAATTTTGTAGTGGTGTGGTCTGGAGTGCCACAGAAGTGCTGTTTCTACTCCGCCATCTTGGCTTCTCCCCTGATATATGACTTCTTGAGTATTCCACTTAACCACTCTGGGTTTCACTTTCCTTTTCTGTAATCATCATACAGCTGGCATAATAACTACCTTTTATATAGCACTTTATGGTTTGCAAGTATCTTTTCAAATGCGATCTCACTTTACTTGAATACTAACCTGGGAAACAGGTTCTATTATCATTCTCATTTTATAGATAGGGAAACTGAGGCAAAGTTTATATAACATTCCCAGAGTCATATGCCCATTGAATATCTGATGAAGGATTTAAACTCACTTGTTTCTGAACCCAGGTCCAGCATTTTCTCTGCTGCATGAACTAACTGCCTAGAAAAATACCTCAAAATTGATCTAATCCAACCTTTTTATTTTATAGAAGAGGAAATGGAGGCCCAAAGAAGCTAAGTCACTGACCAAGTTTCCACAACACATATCAGATGTCGGATTTGAACTCAGATCCTTTGAATTTAGTCAGTGTTCTTTCAGCTCTAACACTGCCATATTTGTCACCCTGTTTTCGAGGAAATGTCATTAAGAATTTTCTTCCAAATGAAGAATATAATGATTTGGTTGTATTCCTTAACTTTGCTTTGAGAATATTTTTGACAGAGAATGATCCCTAAATTAAGCTTTAATAAAAAGAATGAGTGGTAAATCTCACTGTGTTATGCGGGTAAATTTTCAGTAATAGTAATAAAATATTCCTTCCAAGTGCCTTTGTTTAATTCAGGAAACTTCACTTTTATGGGCTGAAGAGTATATTACCAAGATGAGAAGATAAAACACTGGGTCTATTTTTCTACTGCAGAATAAGATGCCTTGGATTGAAATGTGATACAGTTTTTATTTTATTTTCTGTGTTAGTAGGTGATCATCACCTGGTTTTAATTTGTCCAATTCAAATGGCCCAGACCAGGCAACAGGGAATGGTTAGAGGAGGTATCATCATTTGATTCATTCACAGTCATGCCTCTGGATGGAAATAGCACTGCAGCAGCACCCAAGGATCTTTGGTTGATTAATTTCTATCTCACAAAAAAAGGACCGCTTACAGGATTTCTAAAGACCAAATCTCTAAATCTCAAATGTCAATGCCCTGGGAGACAAGCCCCCAAAAATGTGTGAGATAAAAATAATGAAATGGTCAAACTGCAAGGGATCTAAAAGCAAAAAACAAGTTGCAAGGTCAGAGCTAGAAGGGACATTAGAATAAAGATTACATAATATCAAAAACTGCAGTGACCTTCAAACTCAAACAGATAGGACTGGAGAGCACAAAACACAGATATCCCACTGACTTGGGGTCACCCAGAGTCTTTTTTTCCCTCATCTATCCCCTTTAGTAATAGGCATAGGCATGCCGATTCTTACCTTTTTCACTATTGTCCTTAAGGTTGCTTATTTGTGATGAGAGACCAATCTAACTTTGGAACAAAGCCCATAAAGATCTATTGCAGACGCTTATTAGAATGGAACCCATGACCTTGACTGAATTCTAATTAGCTAAGATAAACACAACCACCAAATAATTTTTAAAGCCATTATTTGTTATGGGAATGGGAATTTAAGATCCTCCCTATGCTTAGGCCCTTTAATATTCTTAAGTGACTCTGAGAAGCTTCCTTGATTTGAAAATATACTCTGCCCTCTAATAGGCTGAATGTGGTCACATGGAGTCTGTGGCAGGAAGCTTGTTTTTCAGGAATGCCCATACCTTGTTGCTTCCTGATTGGGCAATGGGTCAAGAGCCAGAAGAGCCATTCTCTGAGCCAGAAGAAGGCTATATATACCCTTATCTGAGATTGTGCTTTGGGGATAACTTTGGGAAGAGTTATGTGATTTGACCAGAGGAGACTCTGGGCAGCCATTGAGGTGCCCTGGCTTTGAAAACCCAGTTCCCTCTCTGGTGACTGACTAGGTATGGATGTAATGGTCAGACAGTTGGAAGCCTGTCTGCTGATGTTTCTCTGTACTTGTTGTCTGCTTGTAACTTGTTTGTATTCTATGAAGTTCATGGTGCTGCCTTTTTCCTCCTGAAGTAGGTCAATGACATATGTTTGATTAAAGCAAGATTGTTAACCCATTTTGAGTTGCTTTGCTTTAGAAAAGCAGATCTAAAAACCTGTGTTTATAGCCATCCTAAGGATTCTAGGGTCCTTGCTGCTACATTATTGAATACCAAGATTTTATGATAGGTACAGGGGTTGCAAAGACCAACCAAAAATGAAGCAACATCTACCCTTAAGGTTTCAACTATCTCGTTGTAATCATCTTTTGAATATCTAGTTCTTTTGTAGCAGTAAGATTATGACTTTGATTTATTATTTATGTCTCCTTTGGCTATATTGACATAGTGCAGAGAGGACTTAGAGTCAGGAAAATCTGAGTTCAAATTCAAACTCTTAACCTGAGGGAATTGAAATGGTTGGAGCAAGAAGTTGTGGTGGGAGTTGAGTGAACCATACTGTTTACATCTTGTGAATCAGTTCTGCATCTCAGGTGCCTTTCTATTCAGTTATGGGTTTAATTTAACTTCTCCCTGTGAGAAAACTGTATAAAATTGTGGGAATTGGGTGAGATACTTATTGTATTATTTGAACCTATACCTAAATGGCTACAATGCTGTCCTATGTTTATGTGCTATTTAAAGACCCTTAACTAAGGACATAGGTTATGCTGATCAGAAACTCAGTCAAACTCTTAAGATTTATGGACATTTTATCACCATTATACAAATCAAACAATCCATGTATCTTATCTGAAAACTGGCTTCATACTGATCAGTCATTTATTGTTTCAATGTCCCTTTGATCAGGGACACCTGTTTTTCCTCTAATTTTAGAGAGTTACACCTCTTCAATCTCTATCTCCCAATTTGGAAAGTCTCTAATCTCTCCTCCAAATAAAAATCAGATTGACTTATGTTATACCCTGGTTAATTGTTTCATTTTAATAACATGTCCTTATTTGATCGTTTTTATTGTATAAAAATCTGTCTCTCCCTATATTCAGAGTACAGTGCCAAAATTGAGGGAGGTTACTGGTCCTGATTTGTTAGGTAATTGTCATTCATTGCTCAACAAATTGATATGCTGGAAGATTGAAGCTTTGTTTCCTCCATAATTTTATCTTTCACCCGCCACAAAACTTAATGGCTGTATGACCCTGGAAAAGTTATGCAACCTTTAGATTCTTTGAGCAGCTTCATAGGACATATCTTCTAAGTCATAAATTTGCTAGTATAGCAGAGTTCCTGGCATATAGTAAACCTTTAATAAATGTGTGTTCTCTTCCCTCTCCATTCTCACTGTGAGAGTTGTCAATATAAATTATAAAAAGGAGGGGAAATGGGAAGGTCAATTTCGTGAAGTTTATTTTTTTTTAATGTAACTTTCCACAAAGAGGATAGAATGCCTTTCTTTAGATATTGTACAAATATTTTTGGTTCAGTAACTGGTAAGGAGAGTGCTATTTTATTGATTCTTAGATGAATCTTAATTTATAACTTCTCTGTTGACAATTTTCTAAAGCACTGATTATGTAGCTACCTACTTGGCAAAACCATATTTCTCATTTCCCTCCTTCATTTCATTGAGTTATATTTTGCAGTAATTAATGGGACCATAAAATTTCCTCAATGAAGAAAGCAACTTTTACTTAAAGGTTTCAGGCATGGCAAAATGCTGGAAGGGGGAAAAAGAAAGAGATAAAATGTGATGATGCAGCTTTTTTTTGTTAAATGTCAAGGTGATGGGGGCGGCTAGGTGGCGCAGTGAATAGAGCGCCGGCCCTGGAGTCAGAAGGACCTGAGTTCAGAGCCGGCCTCCAACACTTAATCCACACAAACAAAAACCTAGCCGTGTAACCTTGGGCAAGTTACTTAACCCCAATTGCCCTAAAGGGGCAGCTAGGTGGCGCAGTGAGTAAGAGTGCAGGCCTCAGAGTTGGGATGACCCGAGATCAGATCTGGCCTCAGAAAATGAGCACCCACGCATAAATAATGACTAGCCGTGTAACCTTGAGCAAGTTACTTAACCCCAATTGCTTTTTTAAAAAAAATGTCAAGGTGATGTATTTTTTATTCATTTAGGATCTTATACAAGGGCCTCCTTTAACTAAGATAACAAGTCCAGTAGAACAGGTGTGGCAGCCAAGAGCCAACAGCCCTACACTGGGGGTCAGAAGGCAATTCCAGGTTGGATTTTGGTTACCTACTGTCTGTGTGAACCCAAATTCGTCATTTGACTTCCTTGAACCTGAGTTTCTTCATCTGTAAATTGCTTATAATTCTAGCTGCAGTGTTTTAAAATGCTATAGTGAAAATTAAGTCAGAATCTATTTGAACATCTGTCATCTTAAAGCATAATGGCAGCTTTGAAGACTTGGAGAAACATGTCGTTGCCCATTTTATTATAGCTAACCTAAATTATGAAATATAGCTAACCTAAATTACTGAACTAAATTACTGAACTAAATTATTCATTAGCACAGTGCATTTATGACTCTATAGGTGGAGGGTATTGTGGGTGTTGCCAAAGGACAAAAGAAGGCATGAGCTTCAAGAACTACATGTTTATTAGTTTGTCTAGGGCAATGCTGTTTTCCTATAAATGGTTATAAAGTCAAGGGAAGGATTATGCTTTTTATATTAAAAAAACATTAATCTGGGGTGGCTAGGTGGCGCAGTGAATAGAGCGCCGGCCCTGGAATCAGAAGGACCTGAGTTCGGAGCCGGCCTCCGACACTTAATCCGCACAAACAAAAAACCTAGCCGTGTAACCTTGGGCAAGTTACTTAACCCCAATTGCCCTAAAGGGGCGGCTAGGTGGCGCAGTGAGTAAGAGTGCCGGCCTCGGAGTTTGGATGACCCGAGATCAGATCTGGCCTCAGAAAATGAGCACCCACGCATAAATCAAATGACTAGCCGTGTAACCTTGAGCAAGTTACTTAACCCCAATTGCTTAATAAAAAAAAAAAAATAAAAAATAAAAAAAACATTAATCTGATGTTCTCAACCTTCTTATTTTAAAGACTATATTTTGTATAGCTGTAAATGCTAAATTATCGGGATGATGATGGGCCCAAGTTATGAATTCACTATTTTCTGTGTTAGTCAAAAATGGATGTCAAAATTTCAAAAATGTTGCAGGACCTTGAATTGGAAAAAGGAAAAGAATGTATTTTATTTTCAAAATAATTATATGTGATTTTCTCCCTGCCAATATAATAATAAATTTAGAGGAGAAAATATCCCTTGACATGTCCTGCTGACCTAAGTTGTCGTGGGCTGGCAAATTTTTCAACCCATACTTTTGTTGATTCTACCACTCCAGAATTTGTTTATTTTAGTTGTTTGGTGGGGATTTGGGAAAGCTCAGACAAGTCCCTGCCTTTACCCTGATATCTTGGTTCCACCTCTCCAAGATTCCACTGTTTCTTAATCTCTTTTGTCTAATTTGTTACCTGGAATCCCTCACATGCGCTCAAAGTCCATGGATTTCAGACATGGGGCAGCCTATATTTAACTATTCACAATAAATATGCAACATGTAGAAGAGTTACAATAACCCATAAAAAATGCAGAAACAATAAGCACTCTAATAGTCCATTGGGCTCATTGGATTTCACTGCATAGTAAAGACACTTTGAGGCCTGCTGAACATTTCTCATTAACCTCAGACCTGCACTCTGCAAAATATGCCAGAAGATTTGGCAAAGTCCAGTTCTCTTGGACCTCATAACAGCCTCATGATATAACTCTTTTCTTTCAGCTTTGGATCTGTCCTCTGGCTTTTCCAAGAAGTATGCTGTCGGGGCGGCTAGGTGGCGCAGTGAATAGAGCGCCGGCCCTGGAATCAGAAGGACCTGAGTTCGGAGCCGGCCTCCGACACTTAATCCGCACAAACAAAAACCTAGCCGTGTAACCTTGGGCAAGTTACTTAACCCCAATTGCCCTAAAGGGGCGGCTAGGTGGCGCAGTGAGTAAGAGCGCCGGCCTCGGAGTTTGGATGACCGAGATCAGATCCGGCCTCAGAAAATGAGCACCCACGCATAAATCAAAATGACTAGCCGTGTAACCTTGAGCAAGTTACTTAACCCCAATTGCTTTAAAAAAAAAAAAAAAAAAAGAAGTATGCTGTGTTGGGTTGGTCATGGTTTTTATTTATTTTTTATGCTGAAATTCACAAACATGTAGACAAAAAAAAGCATTTCCATGTACAAAGCAGAATGGCGAGGTGTGGGGTAGGGTGGAGATGATGTGTGTGAAACCATTAATATCTATTACATACCAATATGTACACTGTTAAGAAAAACATCCCCATTGGGAGGCTGATGCCTAAATCCAATAATTCCAGAATCCTTAATTGGGAATTTCCTAACTCAAGTTTATCTGAAAGCTCATATTCTAGCCCTAGAAAATTTTCTTCTCAATATCTAAAGCTATATGTAATCACCTGCACTTGTGAATTGTGACTCTGCAGATAGTCTATTCTCTTATGCATAGGAAAGAAAACAGAAAGGTGTCAGAAGCAAGGAATTGGGTAAACATAAAACCCCTTATTTGGTCATGTAGGAAGACATATGCCTAGCCCCACTACACACAATATGCAAGTAGATAAGAAAATGGAAAACTATTTTGGGGGTATAGGAGTATTGTCAACTAAGAAAATTATGGCAAATTACTCAGGGAGGTGACATTTGAACTGAGCCTTGAAAAGACCTAAGCGTCCCCATAGGTGGAAGTGAGTAGGAAAAAACACTTCCAATGGCCAACAATAACTTACCACATTGTACTTTTTGGAAAAGAAAGAGGACAGGCATGAAGGTGGAATATGATAGTCATGTCACGTATGGGAATTGAGTCCAAGACATATGGACTTTTTCAACCCTGCATGGGAATAGCATAGGAAAAGGCAAAAAGAGGAAATGAAATATCAGATAGAGGGTAAAGGTACTAGGTCTTTCTGTGTTCTTGCATGTGTGTGTGTGTGTGTGTGTGTGTGTGTGTGTGTGTGTGTTTGTGTGTGTGTGTGTGTGTGTGTGTTTCTGTCAATGAATAAGGTGCCTACTAATTCATAAGCAAAATCTTCACAGAATAATGTAGACACATTTTGGTATAGTGCAAAATGAATGATAACAATCATCAAATTGATAAGGTATAAGCAAAATATATATCGCTTTATGTATACTGGAAAAAGTTTCACTACCTGAACTCCAAAAGTAATGAGGTTCCTCATCAAAAAAAAAAAGACAGAAGTCTAAGATGCAATAAGCAAATCGATTTAACTGAATTCTATAGGCATATACACATTTCTCAAGTCTTTACACTGTACCATGTTATACTAAATATCCTGGATAAAGGGAAGAGTACCTCAATTATCTATCCCTATCATAAAGATGCTTATAGTTGATTGGGTGTATTCAAAAGGCAAGAATACAGGATTATAAATTTAGAGCTGAAGGGAATCGAATGGCCATTGAATCCAATCCCCTGATTTTAAAAGTGAGAATATGGACGATCAGGAATGGTTAAGTGACTTGTCCAAAGTCACATAAGCAGTAGACATTAGAAATGAAATTTTAGGCCAGATGCTAATTCCCTTGGTGTAAGCTTTAGCATTGTTTCCACAATGATGCTTTATGCCTGGCAATTTAAGTTTATTATTATCCCCTATGTTGTTTTTTCCCCCTTTGGATGACCATTTTCTAATACGCCTAGCTCTTTAATGTTCATACCAAATGAACTTAGCCCATTTTTAACATCGTCATTTCTCCAATGAAATGTAATTTCAAAACTTCCTTTTTGGGTGGAGGAGAGGTCTGCCAGAACTGCACCATTTGGTTCACAGTGTTTGTTTCCCTGGAGGCCAGTTTCATTAGTGTGGAGCACAGTTATAGGTTCTCAACATAAACCCACACAGGGACACTTCATAGTGCCCTGGAGGGCACAAAGCCAAAGGAGAAGGAGGCAAATGGGAAATAGATAAAGATAGCTTCTATATAAAATCATTGATATAACCATACCCACTGATAATAACACAGAGAAACATGGTTTCCATTTCAAAAACAATGTCATAACTGGAGACCTTTATCTTGTGGCAAACAATCAAAGTCCCCTGTACTGTCAGGCTCTAGTCACACCACTGCAGTAAAAAAAAATACAGCACTTGTGCTAGAGATATCAGGCAAATACAGTTTTATTGATTTGTGGGACATGCACCACCATTTCTACCATGAACCCTCACATTAGAAAAGTTTGTTGTTGACTATCACTCAAGGAAAGAACCTCTCTCTGGTTAAGGAGGAGAGATAGAACTCATTCTCCTAGTTAATTCACTGCATTATATTCTACTGATGTGAGAACCAAGTTTACAATAAACATATATGTTAGTCTGTAAAATATCTCTAATCCTTATTTTAATCCTGATTCTAGAATATGATATAGCACATATGAGGTACAAACCAGAGCTTGTAAGATCTCAGATGAATACAGAATAAACAAGACACTCAATTTCTCTCTCTCTGACTGTCTCCCATACCTGGAACATTCTCCCTTCTCTACACTGACTACTGACTTTCTTGACTTCCTTTAAGTCCCTATAAAATCCTAACATTTTTACTGAAAGTGTCACCAACCCATCTTGATTATGGTTCCTTTCCTCTGTTAATTATTTCTTATATATCCTGTGGGGTGTGTGGGGGTATTAAGGAGGGCTAGTACCTCTGGTTTGAGGCCTTGCCAAGCCCTTTTCAGGAATGCTCATCTACCTTTGGTGTCCACCTGATTCACCCAACTCTCACCAGTGACTCCAAGAAGCTAGATCATGTGTAGTAGACAGAAACCATTAAACTGACTCAACAGATGGGTAAACCAACTTAAGAGTAACTGACGGGGGAGGTAAGATGGTGAGGTGAGTAAGAGCACCGGCCCTGGAGTTGGGATGAACTGGGATAGGATCTGGCCTCAGAAACTGAGTACCCACAAATAAATAATGACTGGCTGTATAACCTTGAGCAAGTTACTTAACCCCAATTGCTTTAAAAAAAGTATCTGACAGGCATCAAATCTGTAGTGTAGTCAGGGAGATGTCTACTTTAATGCATGTGAATACTTCCCCCAGTGTAGTGTTTAGAGAAGAACTTTTTGTTCTAATGGTCTTGAAGGCAGCTGAAACAGATGTTGTGGAATACTTACAGCTTTGTTAGACATCAAGATGACAAGGTCATTCATTGAATACTGGGGCATTGCCAGTCATTCTGACTTTTGGCAACTCAGGAAGAGAAAGTGAGGCTGATGACTTTGGGCAATTCTGCCTCACTTAAATCCAATTCACATACATGTCAAGGTATCACTCATTATGTAACTGGTTTCCTTTGAAGACAAAGGACAAACAATACTTATCCGGCATATTGCTAGCTAGCTAGGGATAGATAGATTAAAATAGTTACATATAGGTGTATCCATTTCTCTATCTCTACCTATTAGACTATCTTTCTATCTATCTATCTACCTATCTATCTGTCTCTATATATAGTTATGTAAAGCTATATATAGGATAAATAGGAAAAAATAACAGATGGAAAGAACTATAATAGATAATATAGTAATTAGATTTATATATCATTTATTATTATAGCTATAAATCTATATGTAATTAATAAGAAAAGAAAGGAATTTTATGTATTTACATATGCTTATCTCTGTAGGATCTTCATCTATGTCTTACATTCAGATGTATTGTGCTTAATTTAAAATCAATAGAGATATGAGTTTGAATGTTAGCTCTTTTTCTAGACCAGTCAAACTTTTGTTTGTCCCTTCAAACTTTAAAATTTGATGACTCTGTGATTTCCTCAATTGACCCTCATACACCCTCCATATACTGCATTATTTTATGATCTTTTGTGGTTCTATTTATCACATACTAGATTTCCACTCATCCCTTGCCTTCCATGATATGATTTTCATGCAAATATATTCTAGATTTCTCTATCAAAAGTCTCTCATTACCATGTTACCCCTTGCTTTGCTCCTGCCTATTTCATTCCATTTTCCCCAAAATGTCTAGGATTCTTGATCTATACATCTTCACTCCAACACTTCAACAACAATCCATTCTCCAACAGCTTCCATCATGGATGCATCCCTTTCACTCTAAAGAAGTAGCTTATACTTATCTCTGAATCATATCATCTTTGTTTTCTTTCTTCACTCACTCCTTCACCTTTGGAAGATTTTTTCAAGAATTCTACATTTTACTCCTTTATTTACCACACAATTGATGCACACTTCATATTTTATGCGAAGGATAGAATCTTAATCATATTGTCATTAGGAAAAAAAATCTATTTTGATGGCTATTTATTGATGATTATAGCAAATAATTTATCTCATTCTCCTTTTTTCTTATTTCTCCTTATATAATCAGAGAATTTAAGAAATTGAAGGTAATGTAGAGAATATCCAATCTGAGATTAAGAAAAAAAAGTACAATTTCAACAATACGTAGCAAATGTTTTTTGTTGTTTTTTTTTTTTTTTTTTGTGAAGACCTCTGGTAAGGATGAATGACAATCTCCCTCCTTTCACTTCATATTCTACTTTTGGAGAGCTCTTTTTTTTGGGGGGGGTAAGCTCTACTTTACAATTCACTTAAATATGTTTATATGAAATTTCCAAAAAGTTATACTAATTATGCTCTTCAGGGTCAAACAAAATATATCTAATATGTCCTCAAATGGCAAGTCTTAAAATCCTTGAAAAAAGTTGTCATGTTTCCTGTGAATTTTCTGTTTCTTGGGCTAAAAATCATTAATTCCATCAACATATGTAGCATGACCTCGGGTTCTTCTATTATTCTTTTTTTCCCCTTCATCTATACTCTTGCAGTTCATCAATGCCCATTCTAGTATAGATAAGATGTTGCTAATTGCACACAATAACCCATATATGGTCCTACCAGGGCACACTATAGCCAGATTGGCATCTCATGTTCTAGATACACTTGTCCTCAATGAAACCTAATTAAAGGTACCTTATCCAGCTGTCATTTTCAATTCAATAATTTCAACAAATATTTATTAAGTCCCTACTATGTGTAGGCTTTGTCGACCGTGGGTTGTAGATTTTACTGTCTTCTTTTTAATTCAGGAAAATATTTGTTTGTTCAGTCTTATGCTACTTTCTTATTTTTTCACCAGCTTTCACAAATCTTCAACAGTGGTTAAGAAATGACATCTGCAGACAGTGAAATCTCTTTGAAGACAATCAGTATTTCCTTTTAGTCTTTTAATCCTGAACACTTACATAATGGATAGGTTGACAAAGGCTTGCTAATTGGTTAATTGGTCCAAGCATCATTTTATTTTATATCTAGGACTCTAAAACAATTGACATTATGAATTAGTCTTAACCTATAATTGAATTGCATCATCATCAATTATCACCTGTTCCTCATTTTTTGACACAACAAATGAGATAACTTACACAAATTAATCTATAATCATGGGATGTAAAAAGGTGCAAATATTTGACATTATTCTGATTTAGATTAGATTCAGACACTATCCATAAGTCTTCTTCTTGTTGTTTTCATCTCAAGTCTTTTTTTTTCTTGCCCCTCCAATATGTTGTCTCTTATCATCTCAATCCTGAGTCGTTCCTTCTGTCATTCTTTCATTCATTCATCAGTTATATGTTGACCACATAGTGAACACTGTACCAAGATAAGGTCTTGGATATTTATGTTATTCAAGATGTGACAACTCTCTCTCAAATATATATATATATATATATATATATATATATATATATATATATATACTAATTATCTGATAAGGGAGATGATTAATATATACACATTAAATGCTAAGAAGTATTTGACAAGTGGTACAGATATTAGACAGAAATGGAAATAATAGGATCACAGACTGTAAGAAAGAAGAACTTAGGAGACTCTCTAGACCTACTCCATCTTTTTTTTTATTTTTTACAAAGGAGAAAAATGAGGCGATATAGTTCAAATCACTTGTACAAGATGATTCTGCTATTACAGATATGAAAAAATGATACAAAGACTTAGTGACTTGCCCAAAGTCAAATGGTGGTGGAGCTGAAAAGAAATTTGATTTTCTTTACTTAAATCACAGTACTGTTTGCACTACAGAATGTTTTCCTAATGAAAATGCTCTGAGGTTGTGTCTGCTCCTTCTCCATTGGTTTAATTTAATTATTATTTTTTTAAAGTTGAAGCAACTTAATCCAAAATGCATTTAGCAAGTACTTATTATGCACAAGACACTGTAATAGAACAGTAACATTGAAGATAGAAAGACAAAAGTAAACATTGTAACATTGAAGATAGAAAGACAAAAGTAAAATAATGCCTGCCCTCGAGAAGCTTATATTTTACTGGGTCGGGGGGTAGTGCAGAGATATAACACATAATATGTGCACAGTGAAGTAAATACAAATTATACACAAAATAAATATAAATTAAATCTTAGTAGTAGGCATTAAAGTTTTTGAGAATCAATAAAGACTTATTGTAAGAGATGGATTTCAGAAGACACTTACAGGGAGCTAAGGGTCCTGAGAGGGAAATATGGAGATAACATTTCAGAGAGAGGGGGAAACCTGGGCTAAAAAAGGTAAACACAATTCTGGGGATCAAAAATGTGAGAAGATTTTTAATGAGATGCCAAATATTTGGTTTGAATAACACCCCCACCTTCTTATTGAGCATATCAGCATGCTTATATATACAATTTTAATATAGGAGGATTGAGTAAATGAAGGCAGATAAGATTCATCACAAAGAAAACAATTGCACAGTATACATGTTGAGAAAAAAGGAGGCTTCTTTCTAGAAAAAAACAGAACTCCCTTCTGCCTTATTTTACCTTAAGCCAATGGAATTTTCTGGATAGGAGCAGTACTATAAATTTTAAGAAATTAGACCATTTAAATGGAAGTACAAACTAGTATTCAATCTAATTAATAGCTCCCTAGATCCAAATATTGGATTCTCCCTGAAATAAATGCTCTGGAATGTTTTATTGTCCCTGGATGAGAGCACTTCCATCAGAGTGACCCAGTAGAGCTGTACTTATGAATTGGCAAACTAAAATGTGTTTATTTTGTCTCATAGTTATCCATTTTTTGAATTTCATCCACTCCAAAATATGTTTTGCCTCAAGCACTTCCTCTGTTTCTTTTTAAAGCAATTTAATTCCCATACTTCTTATTCATTTGCATTTAAATCTTGAGTATGTTTGCTGGGAACAGCAGTTGGATATGCAAGGAACCTTGTGAAGGACCTATAGAATGTGTTTTACAATAGGATTTTGCCATCATTATATGAGATTGGGCCATAATTTTAATGAAAGGCAATGAGATTCTCATGGTACAAATATGGTTTGAAACCTTGGTTAAATGTAAACTCTATTAGGGGAAGAGAGAACCTATGTACTGAAGAGAAATAAAGAGAAAATGGAAATAAGTCTCATCATAAATGTTTGTTGAATTAGTCTGAGGATTTGGAATGAGGTGTCCACTTGTTAAAAAGCAAACAAAGTAAGAGGCAAAGTGATGTGGTGTGTAAAGCAAATTGAGAATCAGGCTCATTGTCAGCAAAAGCTGAGTTCATATCCTGCCTCTCATATTCACTAGACTGTGAACACGGAAGATTCATTTACTTTATCTGAGCCACATCTGAAAATACAGTCAAATGGGAAAAATTATATCCTCTATATCAGGGCCATTGTGTGGCTCAAGTTAGATGAGGTAAATTCTCTACTAATTTTAATGAGGTATATGAAGCCAGTTATTGCTATATACTAGAAATCATGTTAAATGTAAATAAATCACATGAACATTCTATTCTCAGAGAAAGAATTAGGAATCATATTCTCCTGCTAAACCACTACCAGATACATCTTATTCCAATAATTGAACACTATAAAAATTGGACAGTATGAAATATTCAGATAACATGATTCAGCAGAGAATATACTCAATTCTCAGTCAGAGGTCTGGGGATCAAACTGGGGGTTTGCTGGTTATTAGCTATGTGAACATGTGTGTCTTTCAGCAATTCAATTCCTCTCTTGAGACAGCAGGTTCTTTCTTTCAGACTAACATGATTTGACTAAATGATCTCTGTGGATTTCTGAAATGCTAAATTCTGTGTTTAATTTTACAAATAATACAATGGAATGTATTTCATAATTTCACAGTGCACAGAGATGCTCTCTGGAGCATGTAACCCACTTCGGCCAGTACTATCAACATAGCATTCTGTGCCTACCCATTCTACCCCCTCTCAACTCTCATTTCTTCGCTTCCTTTTCTTCTCAAACAACCTGCAAGAAAGCAACTGGATTAGCCATATGAATCCATATATTTGAATTTGAAATAAAATGCTTATTTGCCCCAAAAGAATGAATCTCCAATATGAGAAATTCAAGTCATTTGTGTCAGGCTGGTAGAACAGATATTTGTGTGAAATAGACTTTATTTTTCAACTGTGTTTCAGAGTATACAGTAATATTTATTTAATTTCACCTAATTTTACCTAATTGGATTGGGTTCAATGCCTGGTCCTATCCAAATTTGCCTGATTGCTGACTGTACCATTGCTAATCATTCATTCATTGTGTATTAATTAAGAACCTACAATATTTGGGCAGCTTGGTGGCTCAGTGGATAAAGCATTGGACCTGGAGTCAGGAAAACCTGAGTTCAAATCCAGCCTCAGACACTAGTTGGGTGATCCTGGGCAAATCACTTAATCCCGTCTGCCTCAGTTTCCTCATCTGTAAAATGAATTGAAGAAGGAAATGGAAAAAAATAAGTTAGTATCTTTGCCAACAAAACCCCAAATGGGATCACGAAAAGTTGGACACAACTGAAAATGACTGAACAACAACAAGAACTATGATTCAGAAATGGTGTGAAATAGTTCAGATGATATGAAAGTCAAAATGTAGGCCTTCTTCTCAAGGAGTCCTAACTAGATAGTGGCTCATCTGAAAAAAAATACTTAGTAGTGACCTAGAAAGCCACTATGAGTCTACATTGAGACGTGAGGCATCTTGGTGGCAAAGTAGATGGAAAAGAGGAGTTATAGTCAAAAAGGCCTGAGTTGAATTCTGGTCTCAAATGCCAGCTTTGTGATCCTAAGCAAGTCACTTAATTTCTATGAGCCTCAGTTTCCTCATCTATTAAATGGGGATAATTGTAGCACCAACCATAAGAAATATATTATCATGTATAAAATGCCTTGTCCCTGGATGAGAGAACTTCCATCAGAGGAATGCAGCAGACCTGTACTTATGAATTGGCAAATTGAAATGTTTTAGTGTGATATTATCACCATTACCAACACCACCAGCACAACCACCACCACCACCACCACCACCATCATCATCATCATCAAGTCAGTCATAGCTTAGACAGAATTAAGAGTTAAGAGCAGAAAGTGGCATTTTTATGGGAAAAGAATGGAGTAAGTTCAATGAGAGAATAGAAAATATGTAGTATGTTGAGAGAGAGGGGGCCCCACACATGTAGAGTGATCCACATAAGAGCCCCTTGTAGCCAGGGTTGTGTGTAGCTTGAAGAAAGGCAAAAGAGCCATATCTAGCCTCTTATCCTCCACTGTTCTCCAAAAGAGAATTCCATTACTACTAGGAGGGGAAGGAGGAAATAGGAGACAGAAGTCACTCTTCTATCAGAGTTATATATGTTATATGATGGGGTGCTTGGGATCTATGTTTATAACATCAGTCTATATTTGTAGTGTCAGTTTGTAACATCAGTTTGTAAATGGGGTGCTTTGGGATCTATGTCTGTAAAATCAATTTGTAAAGCCAGTCTGTAAAATCACACACCCCCCAGTCTCCTGTCCCTTACCCCTTCTAGCACTCTGCCCAGCAACAACTCATGAACTGTTTATCTCTGCTTGAAACAATAAAAAGCTACCTATGAATCCTTCACTAAACTATAAACATTTTAGCTTAGGCAAATGTTATCTCCCTTAGTAGGCCAGCTGCACCATGAATCCTTCAGTGCCCTATCTATAGGTTAACTCCTTAGCCAATTATACCCATACTGATTCTCCATTAGCCTTGGTTCCCAACATCCATCTTGTCAAACATGACATTGATGGGTGGCAGACTGGACACTCCTCAGTTGGCTGTGACCTCTGGCTTAGTGAAGTGTCATGCCTAAAACCACACCTCCAGATAGCCCCCCCCTTGGGCTATTTCCCAGTGAATTATGGGCAATACAACTCTGCAGTTGATATTCAAAGTGCATGTTCCTTTAAACACTGACCACTTCTTAATTCTTCCCTGATTCCAACATTACTCACCTAGTTAGCATAATTGACACCTGGTTTACTGTCTTGACTCCTTAAAACTATACCTGTGATTTCTGTAAGTTTGCAGGTTTCAAAAGAACTCTTGCCCACTGTGCTGTGCAGCGTAACAATAAACTTTTACAATCTCAGCTACCAAGTTTGCTTGGGCCTGGTGAATTCTTTCCAGACTGAATTGCAGGGTTTCTGGTCACTGATAGTTATCAGGGTCCCTGGTAGAACCTATTACCCTTCCCTCATCATTATATATTCTCTCTCTGTCTTTCTCTCTATCTCTCTGTGTCTCTGTCTCTGTCTCCATGTGTGTATATATATATATATATATATATATATATACACACACACACACACACACACACACACACACACACACACACACACACACACATATACACGCACACACACACATATAGATTCCTGTAACAATTAGCTTTGAAAAATGGGACTATAATGCCATAAAAGATAGGCTATATCTAAAATAGTAGAATCTTTGGGGAAAAAATGACAGAATTGAAGAAAAGAAATATAGACCAAGAAGGCACATTAATTGCTGCAAATCAAAAGACAAGAAGAACTGTACCAAACAATGTAGAAGGTGAAGATGGAAAGCACAGAAAAAAACCTCATAATAACAGATCTTCCCAAAAAACATAAGGAATCCTCCTGGTCCCCTTCCTCAGACAGAATAGAAAGACACTCATGCAATGACAAGGACTTGCACAACCCAGAAAATAAATTCTCTCTGTCTCTCTCTGTCTCACTGTCTCCCTGTCTCTCTGTCTCTCTCTGTCTCTCTCTCTCAGTCTCTCTCTCTCTTTCTCTGTGTCTGTCTGTCTGTCTCTGTTTCTCTCTCTCTTGTCTGTCACTGTCTCTGTCTTATCTTTCTTTCCTCTGTTTTTGTCTCTGTCTCTGCCTCTGTCCCTGTTTCTCTCTTACAGACACACACACACACACACACACACATACACATACACAAATATCCCTCTGCCCTTTATTGCATGATTATTCAGTTTACACAGAAACATGAAGATTAGTTTTAAAGGAAATCACGTTAACCAAGACAATAAGAGGAATATATAATAAAACATAACATAACATAGTATGGCATCACATAATGTGTAATGCAACAAAATAATATAACATAATTAATATAATATATTGATATGCTGTGATGTTACATTATTAATATAATTTCATAAAAATATTTGAGCTTGTGGCAATTGTACAAATCATACTGGGATAATTAGCAAGAAAAAAATGCATTAAAAACTCAAATCAAATTTTCATTTAAGTGTGTATTCATATGTATGTGTGTTAATGGTGTTATTGGCAGCCCAGGCCAGTAAGATATCTTCCCTTTTGTAATGTTCACAGAATAGGAAAATCTTCCCCACTCATTGATAGGCCTAATATATGGAGCCTGTGATCACGTGGAGCTCAGTGTTGGAGGAGCTTGCCTAAGAAGCAGAGAGCAGAAAGTTGCCCAAAGAACAGAGAGCAGAGAGAGAAGCATTTTGAGTGGGTGAAGGGAGGAATTTTGCCTTGGGGAAATTGTTTGTAGGGAAGCCTAACAGAAAGAAGGTTTAAGATGTTGGAGGCTCTCCATGGATTAGTGATGAGGACCTTGTTAAATCTTACCTCCTGGTATCCTAATTATCGTATTAATTATTTTTGTTTTGTCTTTGAGGAACAGAGTTTATCATATTTTGCAAATCTACCTTGAGAATACGTATGCATGTTCATAGTGCCTGCTATGGGTATTGCATTGTTCTTACACCTTTCCATTACCATTTTATTTTTCCTTGGAGAGAGAAGTGCAAACTTGTAAAGTCATGGTGGTAACTTCTCCATTCTATACATGCTGTCTGTAGGGTACAGTTTGGGCATTTGGCATGCATGTTAACACCATTTGCATCAAAGGGAAAGTGTTTATTTTGCATTCTGAATGACTTACTAAATACATTACCATTGTTTGGGCCCTGCCATTTCCCTTTGAACTAGGTCTTACTCAACCTCACCTCAAAGAGTAAGAGATGTATTGAGAGTCTCCAAGAGATGTAGGATAGAGCCAGCAGAGTGGGAAAGGGGTGGGAACTCTCATTCAATGAAGCTTTCCCAATAGTATACTATGTAGTAGGCAATACAATCCTCTCATCCAATCCCTGCCATTAGACCCCAGGATTGGCTAAATGGAACTCAGCTCTGGAACCACTGGGAAGCTGTCAGACCACAAATACTTTAATTGTCCTTGAAGTTTAACACCCTGCTTCAAATGCCCTGTTGCTATTAAAGCTTCAATGTACTGGCTAATTATGAATCCTGGCTATGAATTTCCCAGTGTCAATCAACAAGCATTTTTTGCTTCTATGACTAGTATATTGTCAGTCCTATGCCAGAAAGGATTTTAAAGTATATTCAATGCAGACTTGTCATTCTATAGATCAGTAACCTTAGATCCAGAGGCTAAAGAATGTTCACAGGGTCATCCAGGTAGTAAAGTGCAGCAGTAGATCTGTGATTATCTAAGCTCCAGAGTTAATTTTTGTTCCATTGTATCAAATTGTCTACTATGAGATTTTTTTCACTGTGTCTGGTATTAAAAATATAAATGAAAAAGGAGCCTTTCCCAGGATAAGCTAATCACTCATCCTGTCATTTAACTCAGCTTTAGATCCTCAACACCTTTCACCTCCCTCTCCCTCCTCTCTCCTCAGATTGGAGGGCTGGACCACTATGCTCATCCCCATGCTTTCCTTTA
Organism: Gymnobelideus leadbeateri; assembly: GCA_011680675.1. Classification (NCBI taxonomy): domain Eukaryota; kingdom Metazoa; phylum Chordata; class Mammalia; order Diprotodontia; family Petauridae; genus Gymnobelideus; species Gymnobelideus leadbeateri. The sequence continues at coordinate 128,909 of WOXC01012154.1, read as the reverse complement.
TAACTGGCAGGACCTTGACTTTGTAGCTTGATCCACTTCCTTTTTCACCTCTATTTTGTCTGCATTCCTTGTAATTATTCCCCTCTTCTTTACAGCTTCATTTTGCTTATTAATCAAGTCGAGATTAAGTGACTTCACAAGGGTCACACAGCTAGTAAGTGTCTGAATCCAGATTTGAACTCAGGTCTTCTTCATTCCAGGCCCTACACTCTATCCACTGGGCAACCTAGCTACTTCCTTGGGGGTAGGTATGGCATTTCTCTTCTTTTCTTTGTATCCCTAGTGCTTAGCACAGTGCCTGGAGCATAATAGGTACTTAATAAATGTTTATTGAACTGATAATTGAATTGAAAATTTATATATATAGATAGATATCTATATCTATATCTATACCTATATCTATATCTATATATATATGCCTTCAAGTATTTAGTAAGTATCTATTAAATTGCATTATCAAGTTGAATTATTGTTGAGCTAGTCTAGCTCGTGTACCCAAAATTTTGGCAGCTACTAGTTTCATCCCTCTCCCCCTCCCATCTTTCACGTCCGCTTGGCTGAAAGCCTTTAATAGTTCCAATAGATTTGTTTACCACTAGGGCTGCTCAATTTAGACTTTTTATATTTTGTGCTAAACTTGGTTTTCTTACATTCAGATGACTCTAGGCAAGGACGCACAGTCCTGTTTTTCTTTATTAACTTTAGGTGGAAAAAAAAGTATAGAAAGCCTGTTACTAATAAATACAATGTTATTTTATTTGGGAAATGAAAAGTTTTATATTTTTGTTGTTGTGGTGATCGTCATCGCTTCTTTTTTACTTTCTTTTCTGATTCTTGACCTCTCCTCTTTGTCTGTGTCTGTGTATATCTGTTTCATTGTTGGTCTTTATTTTCCTCTGTCTCTCTGGCTCTGTATCTATCTCTGTCTTTCTCTTGCTCTTCCTCCAAACTTCTTGCCAGTGAAGTTCTTCTCTTTAAAATGTGATACCAAAACCAGTAAGTAAAATAATAGGATATAAAATATTTCCTAGACTCTTGTCCTCTTGTGAAAGATGAGTATAAATGAGAGCTGGAAGCCCAGAGGGGCGGGGGGGGGAGAGAGAGAGAGAGAGAGAGAGAGAGAGAGAGAGAGAGAGAGAGAGAGAGAGAGAGAGAGAGAGATAGACCTACAAAAAGACAGAAAGAGATAGATATTTAACAATTACAACTCTATCATACGTCCAAAAAGGCCAGAGTGCTCTGATCTCACCCATTCCATTAATGGCCCCTCTTTTCTCCGCCCATGTCTATTATACTGAGGTTTAATTGTAGAGTAGTCTTACTACCTAAAGTAAAATCAGGCTTCTTTTTATTATGTTCTTTGCTCCTTTCTACATCCACAATAGGATCCTGGGAAAACCTTTAATTGTAGCTTTAATTTGACTCTTGTCTCTAATGTCCTTAGAGACAGAGATATAATGTTATTCAATATAAAATGTAAATCTGGTATGGGAAAGTATTATATATACACATAAGAAATTTTAAACAAAAAAGTTTGCAAGTTTGGAGACTGATCAATTAAATTATCCCACCACCTTTTAAATAACATGCTAAAAATCTTATTCCATAACCAAGTGAGAGCACTTGTTTATTGAATCAATCCATAACTTTCAGGCTAGTGTGGAAATGTTGATATACTTGAAGGAAATTGCAGAGGAAGTATGTTTGGATTGACTGATTTATTTTGCTCAAATAATTTGTGCTGTCTATAAAATAACAAGCCAGTTTGCACACGATAGATTTAAGTTCCTGATTGCACAGATGTAAGTACATTCCAGAAAATTATGAGAAGCTTTTTTTGTTTGTTTTGAGAAAGGAAGAGCAAAGTCCTGCATTGATCTATAGTCCTCTATACACTTCCTCTGTCCAAATTACCCAGATGAGGATCTCAAGAACTTTGAAAGACCAAAAGATTTTGAAAATTTCCCATTATCTTACTGCCATCATAGAAGAGTTTTGGAAATAATTCATACAAAAGTCTTCAATGGGAACCAAGGACATCCTGAAAGAGATTTAAGGATCTAAAAAAAATGTCCAACAGAAAAGCTCCATCATTTCTGAGAATAACCCCTCAAAGACAACAGTCAAAGTCCATCTAGGCATTACCCTTTTACTACAAGTTCTACCTAAGCCCGAGTCTCCACTAGACAATTCGTATGTTTGTAAGAGAGTCTGTCACAGACTTTGTGGAGGAATGCCTTGTACCACCTATTCTTACTATATCAATTTAGTTAATATCACTTTCTAATCTAATTAAGTCATTTATTTATGTCAGTAGATAATCAATTATGAAAGCATAGCAGCAAAGTCTGAAGAGCTACATTATATTTTTTTCTTTTTTTTATTAAACAAATGCTTTATTAACTTCTGGTTTACATCACTCATTTCCACCAGATTTTGAGTTACAATTTTTTCCCCATTTTTCCCCTACCCACCATCCCAGAAGTGCAGTCCCACAAGATATCCCTTCCTCCAATCTTCTTTACCCCATATCTTCTCCCATACCCCCTTCGATGTTTCCATTAGAACAAGTTGAATCTCTGTGCCCCAATGCCTGCACATCTTATCTCCCATTTACATGCAAAAGAGTATTAATAATAGTATTTAGGGGCGGCTAGGTGGCGCAGTGAATAGAGCGCCGGCCCTGGAATCAGTAGGACCTGAGTTCGGAGCCGGCCTCAGACACTTAATCCAAACAAACAAAAACCTAGCCGTGTAACCTTGGGCAAGTTACTTAACCCCAATTGCCCTAAAGGGGCGGCTAGGTGGCACAGTGAGTAAGAGCACCGGCCTCGGAGTTTGGATGACCCGAGATCAGATCTGGCCTCAGAAAATGAGCACCCACGCATAAAAATAATGACTAGCCGTGTAACCTTGAGCAAGTTACTTAACCCCAATTGCTTTAAAAAAAATAAATAAATAATAGTATTTATATGTATTTGAAATATTTAATTTTAAGACCTCAAATTTCAGATCCATTCCCTTCCTGCCTTGTCACCCATTCCCTCTGGGAAGATAAGTAATTCAGTATATGTTGTACATGTTTAGCTATGCAAAACATTACCATAGTAGATATATTGTAAAAGGCTGCTTATAATTACCTCCCACCCATCCCACCCCCCACTTGGTCCATTCCCTACTTTGATCCTGTCCCTCTTCTATGCTGAGTAATTCCAACCTCCCCTCCCCCCAAGAATGCCCTCCCATCTATCATCCCCTCTCTCATCCAGCTTCCCCCTATTCTGCTGCAGGTTGAGATATCCCATTTAGTATGTATGTCATTCTCTCCCTGAACTAAATTCTCTGAGAATGTGGTTTTGTCTTTTTGCCTTCCTGTTCTTCCCCTCCCCTGTAGCCACTTCCCCTTACTTCTTCTACATGAGATAATTTAGCCTACCCTGTCTCTCCCCATCTCCTCTTGCCACTTTCCTCTCTCACCTCATAATTTCACCCCTTAAGTATCCTACCTTCCCAACAAATTCAAACTATGCCCTCTATCCATGTATAACTGTAAACATATATACACACATTCACATATATATTCATATGACCATATAAACTTCTTCCATTATTTTCAGACTGAGAAAGGTTTCATCAGTCACAGTTATTGATTTTCCATGTAGGAATACAAATAGTTCAAACTTGATAAGTTCCTTTTGATTTCTTTCCCCTGATTACCTTCTCAGGCATCTCTTGCTTCTTGTGTCTGGATGTCAAATTTTCTATTCAACTCTGGTTTTTTCCTCAAAAATGCTTGAAAGTCCTCTATTCCACAGAATGACCATATTTTCCCCTGAAACAAAATTCTCAGTTTTGCTGGGTAGGTGACCCTTGGGTTCAGTCCCAGCTCTTTTGCCCTCTGGAATATCATATTCCATGCCCTTCAATCCCTCAGTGTAGAAGCTGCCAGGTCCTGTGATATTCTGATTGTGTTTCCACAATAGTGAAATTGTTTCTCCCTGGCTGCTTGTAGTATTTTCTCCTTGATCTGAGGATTCTGGAACCTGGCTATAATATTCCTGGTATTTTTCTTTTTAGGATCTTTTTCAGGAGGAAATAGGTGGATTCTTTCAACCTCTATTTTGCCCTCTGGATCTAAAACATCAGGGCAATTTTCCTTGAGAATTTCTTGAAGGGTGATTTCTAGGTTCTTTCTTTGATCATGGCTTTCAGGTAGTCCAATAATTTTTAAATTGTCTCTCCTGGATCTATTTTCCACATCAGTGGTTTTTCCCATGAGATATTTCACATTGCCTCCTATTCTTTCATTTGTTTGGATCTGCTTAACATCTTGATTTCTCATAAAGTCATTAGCTTCCATTTGCTTCAGTCTAACTCTGAAGGAATGAATCTCCTCAGTGAGCTTTTGAGATTCTTTTTCCATCTGGCAATTTCAGCTTTTTAAGGCATTCTTCTCCTCATTGCCCTTTTGAGCCTCCTTTGCCATTTGAGTTAGTCTATTTTTTAAGGTGTTATTTTCTTCAGTCAGGCTGTTGACTCTTATTTCATACTTTTCCTGCATCCTTCTCATTTCTCTTCCCAATTTTTCCTTCATTTCCCTTATTTGATGTTTAAAATCCTTCTTATGGTCCTGTATGGACTGCAACCTGCTCATATTTTCTTTTGGGGCTTTTGGACCAGGATTTCTGACTTCACAGTCCTCTTCCTGTTTCATGCTTCGATCCTCTTTGCCCCCCAAATAGGAGTCTAATGTTGCATTTTTCTTTTAAATTTGTTTCCTTTGCCTTGGCATGTTGCCACTTAATCACTTGACTTTTGGGCTTGTTGCCACAGTAGGCCTCTGCCACCAGACAGGGGACCTTCTGTCCCAAAGTTGGGGTCTTCACAACTTCCATTTTTGTCAAGCTAGATACACACCCCACAACCTCCACTGCAGACCACAATCCAGATCCAGGGAGGTTAAAGCAAGAGCGATTACCCCCCAAGACTGATTGCTAGATCTCCCTACAGTTCACAGGCCAGGAGCAGGAGCTGCCTCTGAAAACTACAAAATGGCATGTCTCCTCAGCGGCTTCTAACCCCTAGGGGAGGAAGCCAACAAATTCCCCAAATACTGGTCCCAAAGTCCATAGTGCACTAACCTCTCACTTTGTCCTAGGCATGTCTGTGTTCATAATTGTGGAATCGCTACAGCTGCTGGTGTTCTGGGGTCCCTCCAGCTGGCTGCTGGCCCAGCCGCCTTGGGGCTAAAACTGAGGTTCAGGCAGACCTGGGCTAGGCTCTCTGCACTGGTCTGTCGGCTCGCAGAGCACTGCACTGGCCTTTCCTGCAGGGTTGCTGGGCTGTCCTCAGTGGGAGGTTAGCTTCTCTGTGTCATTCTGTGGGTGCTGGGGGTCCAGAAGTTGTTCAGAGTCCCCTTTTACATGGTTTGGAGGTGATCTGGGGGGAGAGTGCCTTGGATGCGCTGTTTCTACTCTGCGATCTTGGCTCTGCCACTGAATAGCTATATTATAAATAAACATCACTCAGAATCTCAGGGTGGAACCTGGAACCCTCAGGGTATATAGTGGCTGTGCTCTAGGGACCACATCACATGATCATGTAATTATAAATCTAGATGGGGCCTCAGAGGTCATCTTGCCTACTCCTCACATTGTAAAGAAGGTGTAAATAGAAGCTAGGGATCTTTTATAGTGATGTGAAGCTTCTTATCCAGAGAAGTTAAGGGAATTGTCAAATGTCACACAGTGAAATTGGATGTTGAATCTTGCTTCAGCACTCCTAGTCAAGGATTCTTTAAATTTTGTGAACCCTCAGGCCAAAACTTGCTCAGAAAGATATATAGGCAACCCCTTGAATTAACTGTTTCACATAAAGAACCTCCATCTAAATGTAGAGATAGAAGTTGTTAGATGAATACTGACAAAGTGTCACTCTACCACCTGGTTCCTTCTCAACTAACTCTTCTTCATGCCTGTGCCATCGTGGACATGGATACTCATAATGATAGTCTTCAAATAAATAGTCAGTCAATTAGTAAACATATATGAAGTGTTTATTATGTAAATATTTATCGAGTACTTTCAGAAACTATGTTAAGTAGTAGGGATGCAAAGAAAGGTAAAAATAAGTGCCTGTCACTCACTGGGAACCAAGGACATCCTGAAAGAGATTCAAGGATCTTAAAAGAGCCCAATATTGAAATGGGGAAACAATTTCAAATGCCTATGAACAAAATGTTATCTCCAGGATAAACTGGAGATAATTAACAGAGAGGAGGTGCTAGTGTTGAGGGGCGTTGGGAAAGGCTTCCTATAGAAAGTGAGATGCTACCTGGGATGAGATAGAAGCCAGAGAAGAAAGGAGATGGCAACGTGGAGGGAAAGAATAAAGGGAATGGAGGACAGATAGTGAAGAATGGTCAGAATTTGAAAGTGTGCTCTGAAGATCTGAATGTGAAGGTGTTTCTGCTCAGAGATCAATGTGGAGGACAGTGTCACTGCATTGAAGAACATATGGAGGGAACTGGAAAAGTGGGAAGTACATTATGAAGGGATGCAAATACCAAACATAGGATTTTACACTTGATCCTGAAAGTGACAGCAAATCATTAACTAGAGATTAGTGAGTGTATAAGTGTGGGGGTATTGATATGGTCAGACCACCACTTTGTAAAGATTAAATTTAGCAGATGAATGGAGGAAGGACTGAAGTGTGGTGAGGTGGAATCTTGTGGAAAGGAGTCCAACCAGCAGGCTATTATAAGTCCTGGTGTAAGGTTATGACAGATTACATCAGGATGGTGACAGTGTCAGAGAATAGGTGGTATATATAAAATGTATTATAATAAAATCAACTGGCCTTGGAAATAGATTAGACACGGGGTGTGGTGAGAAATACCAAGAAGTTGAGGATGATACCTAGGTTATGAATCTTGGTGACTGGGAGAATGAGATGCCCTCTACATTAATAGGGAAAGTATACAGGAGGAAGGACTGGAAGGAAAGACAATGAGCTCAGTTTTGCAGCTCAAAATTTCTACAAGATACTCAATTCAAAGTGTCTGATTGGAATCTGAAGATGTGCATCCGGAAGCTAATACTGGGGTTAGAACTAGGTAATTAAATCTAAAATATATCTACATAGAGATGATAATTGAATTCATGAAAATTGAGATTTTCAAATTGAGCCAGTATAGAGAGGAAGAGAATAAAACCTGTGACACATCTTGAGTGACATCTATATTTCACAGGCATGAGATCAAAATCCTTTAAAGAAGAAGGTGTCATCAGGTAGGTAAGGAGAGCCAAGAGGGAATAATGCCCTGAAAACTTAGAGAGAAGAGAGTATGATGAAGAAGAGGTTGATTGAGTGTTAAAGGCTATAGAAAGTGATCTATAAGTGGAATAGAATAGGTAAATAATACATGGTAATAAGTATCCAGGGTAATCTAGTATTTGATAAACCCAACAATTTAAGCTTTGGGGGTAAAATCTCATCATCTGACAAACTAGTATCCAGTTTGTCAGAAACTAACTATAGATCAATATCTCTCACCTAGATAAGAACAAAATGAATAAATAATTTAAACATAAAATGTGATATAAATAAATTAGGAGAGCATAGAAATATGTACCTATCAGATCTATGCATAAGAAAGTTTTGGCCAAAGGTAGAGAGTATGATAGGAAGTTAAATTGATAATTTTGATTACAAGAAATTACCAATCTTTTGCTCAAACAAGATTAATGAAGGCAAAATTAGAAGGAATAAAGGAAATGGAAAAACATCAAGTTTCTCTGAAAAAAAAATCACATTTCTCAAATGTGTAGGAAAATAAACAAAATTTATTTTTTTTGCCTTTTTGGAGGGCAATTGGGGTTAAGTAACTTGCCCAAGGTCACAAGGCTGGCTTTTTGTTTGTGTGTGCATTAAGTGTCTGAGGTCGGATCTGAACTCAGGTCCTTCTGACTCCAGGGCCGACACTCTACTCACTGTGGCACCTAGCTGCCCCAACAAAATTTATTTTAAAAAATGCCATTCCCCAGTTAAAAAATGGTCAAAATATATGAATAGGCAATTTTCAGAAGGAGAGATCAAAGCTACCAATAGCAGAAAAATGATCAAAAAATTTTGATTAGAAAATGCAAATTAAAACAAATCCAAGATACCACCTCACACCTATCAAATTGTCTAACAAGACAGAAAAGGAAAATGTTAAATAGTGGAGGGTGTATGGAAGAAAATGGGGCACTTAACTGCCGGCAGAGTTGGGAACTGATCCAAACATTCTGGAGAACAATTTGGAACTATGCCCAAAATGCTATGAAACTTTACATACCCTTTTACTGAGCAAGGCCACTACTAGGTCTAATATTCCAAAATGATCAAATAAAAGGGACAGGATATAGAAATATAGATAGATGGACAGATAGATAGATAGATAGATAGATAGATAGATAGATAGATAGATAGATAGGCAGGTAGGTAGGTAGATATGTAGAAGTTCTTTTGGAAGTTAAGGAAATGTCCATCAATTGGGGAATGACTAAGTTGTGGCATATGATTAAAATAGAATACTCTTGTGCTATGAGAAATGATCAGAATGGTTTCAGAAAAAAAACTGTTAAGACTTATTTAAACGAATGCCGAGTGAAGTGAGTAGAACTATGAGAACATTTTACATAGCAACAATAATTCTATAAGATGTTCAACTATGAAAGACTCTCCTACACTGATGACGAAAATGATCCAAGACAATGATAAAGGACCTGTCATGACAAATGCTATCTACCTACCAATATTCAATTGAGAGTGAAGCATACCTCTTTTAAATTTTATTGTTATCATGTTATTTTAAGTTTTCTTTTACAACATAGGTAATATAAAATATGTTTTGCAAAATTTCACATGAATCAATATCATATTATTGTCTGCAGAGGAATGGAGAGAATTTGGAACTAATTTTTTTGAAATGAGTGTCACATTTCTAACATATAATTGGGAACTATTTAACAAAACAAAGAAAAATTAATTTTAAAGCAAGGAAGTTAATGGAGGTACTAAACAAAGATATCCTTCTCAAGGAGTTTAGCCATAAGAAGGAGAATATATATGTCATGATAACTAATTGGGATGTATAAATCAAGTAAGTTTTTGAGGTTGGGGAAAATATTTGTAGGTAGTAGGGTAGCAGGTAGTAGTTTTTTCTTAGGTTCCTTTTTTTTTTTTTAGTTTTCCTTTGATCTCTCATTTGATTTTTAAAGTCTTTTTTTTAAATCTTCAATGAATTCTTTTGTCTGTTTATTTTTTTTTTAATTTTCAACATTAATCTCCACAAGATTTTGACTTGCACATTTCCCCCCTCTCTTTCCCCCACTGAAACCCAACCTCCCCCAACTTTCTTGTAGGGCAAGATGGATTTCTATACACTACTGCCTGTATATCTTATATCCCAGTTACATGTAAAAATCATTTTTTAAAATTTGTTTTTAAAACTTTGATTTCCAGATTCCTTCCCTTCTTCCCTCCTCATCCACCCCCACAGGGAGGACAAGCAATTCAATATAAGTTGTATATGCGTAGTTACACAAAACATTTCCATAGTAGCTATATTGTGAAAGACTAATAGTATTTCCCTCCATCGTATCCCACACCCACTTATTCTATTTTCTTCTTTGACCCTATCCCTTTACAAAAGTTTTTGCTTCTAACTACCCTCTCCCCCAATCTGCCTTCCCTTCTATCATCTCCCTTCTTATTCTCTTGCCCCCTACTTTCCTATAGGGTAAGGTACCCAATTGAGTGTGTATGTTATTCCCTCCTTAAGTCAAATTCAATGAGAGTGAGTTGACTCATTCCCTTGGACCTTTCTGCTCTTCTGCTCCATTGTAACCATTTCCTCTTGCTTCTTTTATGTGTGATAATTTACCCTATTCTATCTCTTCGTTTCTCCTTCTTCCAATATGTTCCTCTCTCACCCCTTAATTTTAATTTTAGATATCATCCCTTCATATTCAACTCATCCTGTGCCCTCTGTCTATGTATACATGTATATACATACACACAAATGTATGTATGTATATATATATATATATATATATATATACAGACACACACATACCCTCCTATATATACATATGTATGTATATACATATATATATATAAACACACACACACACACACACACATATATATATATATATATATATATATAAACACACACACATACATATAGATAGATAGATAGATAGATATAGATATATATATATATATATCCATAAATATTCCCTTCAACTGTCTTCATACTGAGAAAAGTCTCCTGAGTTACAATTATTGTTAGTTCCATGTAGGAATGTAAATAGTTCAACTTTAATAAGTTCCTTATGATTATTTTTTTTCCTGTTTACCTTGTCATGCTTCTCTTGCTTCTTGTACTTGAAAGTCAAAAGTTCTGTTCAGCTCTGGTTTTCTCATCAAGATTGCTTAGAAGCCCTCTATTTCACTGAATGTTCATATTTTCCCCTGACTTATTATACTCCAGTTTTGCTGGGTAGGTGACTCTTGGTTTTATTCCTAGCTTCTTTGACATCTGGAATATTATATTCCAAGCCCTTCTATCCCTTAATGTAGAAACTGCTATATCTAGTGTTATCCTGGTTGTGTTTCCATGATACTCAAATTGTTTCTTCCTGGCTGCTTGTAATATTTTATCCTTGACCTGGGAACTCTGAAATTTGACTACACTATTCCTAGGAGTTTTCTTTTGGGGATCTTTTTCAAGAGGTGATTGATTAGTGACTTCTTTCAATTTCTATTTTGCACTCTGGTTCCAGAAAATCAGAGCAATTTTCCTTGAGAATTTCTTTAAGGCTCATTTTTTTATTGTGGCTTTCAGGTAGTCCAAATATTTTTAAATTATCTCTCCTTGATCTATTTTCCAGGTTACTGGTTTTTCCACTGATATATTTCACATTGCCTTCTATTTTTTTTTCATTTGTTTGCATCTGTTTTAGAGCATCTTGATTTCCTATAAAGTCATTAGTTTTCATTTGCTCTAATCTAATTTTGAATGAATTATTCTCTTCAGTGAGTTTTTGAAATTCCTTTTCCATCTGGACATTTCAGCTTTTTAACATATTCTTCTCCTTATTGGCTTTTTGTATGTCTTTTGCCATTTGAATTAGTCTATTTTAAGGTGTTATTTTCTTCAGTATTTTTGGGTCTCCATTAGCAGGCTTTTGACTCACTTTTCATGATTGTCTTGCATTATTCTTATTTCTCTTCCCAATTTTTCATCCACTTCTCTTACTTGATATTCAAAATCCTTCTTGTGCTCCCCCAAGAACTGTGACCAGTTCATTTTTTTTTCTTGGAAGCTTTTGATGCAAGAGTTTTGACTTTGCTGTTTCCTTCTCATTCTATGTTTTGATCCTCTTTGTTCTCCAAAAAAGATTCTATGGTTGGATTGTGCTTCCTCTGTTTGCTCACCTTACCAGCCAATTATTGACTTTTGAGCTTTTTGCCATGATAGAACTCTTCTTCCAGAGTGTAGAGTGTTGTGTCCCAATTTTTGGAGTTTTATTCAGCTGTTGTCAGAGCTTTTGTCAGAGCTATGAGGAGGATGCCCTCTCTACAGCTTCTGCAAGCTCTGGCACACTAGCTTTCATCACCCCAACTGTCACCCAATTCTGTGTCCCAGATTCCAGCAGGTCAAAGGAAGAATAATTGCCCTCTGAATGGTCACTTGGACCCCCTACAATCTGTAGCTGAAAAGGCAACCACGTGACAGCAGCTGCAGCAGCCATGTGCTCAGCCATCTTTGTTGCCCTGGGACCAGGAACTGGATAGCCCTCTTCTCTCACTGAGTTCCAACAGAGTTCCCTACCGAACTTTTACCTTTGCTCTGCCCTTTATGGTTTGAGAAGTCTGGAAATCTCCACAGCTGCAAGTAATTCACTCTCTTGAAGTCTCTACTCTGGCCAGTCTGGGCCAGCATGGGTCAGGTGGGACTGCTCTTGGCTCACATAGACCCTTCCTCTTGGCCTGCCAGTCTGCCTTCAGTGGAATATATGTTTCTCCTCATCACTTTGTGGGTTCCACAGCTCTAAAATTTGTTTAAAGTTATTTTTACAGGTATTGGAGGTGGTTGGATCAGGAGCTCAAGCAAGTTCCTGATTTTACTCTGCCATCTTAGCCCCAACCCCCAAATGAATTCTTTCTGGGTAGGTGATCATTTGACATTACCTTTTGGAGCAGAAGTGGGTTTCTTTGCTTTAGTATTCTCCACTAAAGATCAACCCTCATCTTTCCTATTCCCTTAGTATTTTTCTGTGGTTGGATTATTATTATTATTTATTTGAAATAGCTTATATTGAGTAATCATTTCTAATGATTACACCTGGGTTATGGTGGATATTGCCTCTGATTTCAGAATCTTCTTCAGTTCTCCCCTCTGGCCTGAAACTGAAACCAAGACCTCTAGCCTCCTGGAAGTGCCCACAGCCAGCTCTAGCAGTGCCCCTGCCCACTGCTTCTGCACTCACTGGACATATGTTCATTCCTTCTAGTTCAGCCATGTCTTTATGACAGTGCTAGACATGTTATTTCTTGTCAGCATAGTTTCCTTCAATCTTCTCCAGCTTAAATGCCCAACTCCCTTCACTGTCCCTAAGGTAAAAGTTCCTATACCTGGGACCATGGCAACCTCCCAACACAACTAACCCCAGGTTAGCTTCTTGTTGTTTAAGTGGACCTAGGGCCTAACCTAGAAGGGTTTACTCTTCACAGGAACCTTATCTCATATTGGTATTTTTATTCAGATCTTCTCAGATTGTTCCAGAAGGACCCTTGTTCTGCCCCACTCTTATTTATCTTTACCACTCTATGTCTGCCCTGAGGCACTATTTCATCTATTTTGGACAGGGAGAATCTTAAGAGCTTATAATTTTCTGATCTACTCTTCCATCTTCTCAGAATCCTCTCACATCAGGATTTCTTAAACACTGATTTTATATTATGCATTGTTCTGGTACTGATGGGAATGAAGGGGAAAAATAACAAACAACATGATTAAACAGCTTTTCTTTCCCTGAGGGACAACATTTCAGTGAATGGTAAGTTAATTAAAGACAACAAGGAGGGAGAACTAATAAGTAGAGGCATTGGGGGTTGTCCTATTGTAAAAGACACTTTCCTGTCTCAAATTTCTCCTTACACAGGAAAATTCTTCTATATCTTCAAGTGATCCCATTCAATCCTGCATTATCTGGTAGTTTACTCCTTTTATTCCTATTCTTTTACTTATCTTCAGTCTTTCCTTTTCCATTATCTGCTTCCCTACTACTCACAAACCCATCTGTGTCTCCTCCATTCTAAAAACTTCATATTTGATCCATACATTCCAACCAGTTATCATGCCATACCTCTATATTGGACCCTGGTAAAGTAGCACTTAGATTAAGCATTAAGAGAAATTAAAGAATCAAATATCTGAAATGTACCAATTTGTTTTTATATATTTGAAGGATTTATGATAATGATGCAGGATGTGGTAACTGTCACCAGAAATTATAGCAAATACATCATTAAGGAGCCTAATAAACCTATAGAGATTATGCAAAAATGCTATCAATTATGTAGCACATAATCTTATTTTGTAAATTTTTACCTCTACTAATCTGTGAATTACATATTTTATAATTGATAACTCAATTGATTATCACTCAAAAACTATTTATAAGTGCATTTGATAGATAAAAGTATTGTAGTAGATGTTAAGATTTCAAAGAAAAACAATACATACAAAAACCAAACTAGGCTTGGCTCTAAAGGTTTTTACATTCTAAGAAAGTTGACATGGTCTTGATGCTCATTCTTCCTTTTCAAAGTGGAACAGTAACACCGGAGAGTAATAGATTGAAGTGATGTAGAGCTCCACAAAATCAGCCTTACTTTCTCTTCCTGAGTCATCAGAATACAATGGCAGGACAAAAGTCACGATCAGTGGTGATGACCAGGATTCAGGGGATGGCCTTGGCATCTTTGTTGTGTGACCTCCACGTACTCCATAGTGCTTCATGTAGCTACCTTCATAGTCATTGGAGAAAGTTGTTTTCATATTCCCATTATGCTGGAGAAAGTCTTCACATGCTTGGCATAGCCAATCCCCTAACTCATAGGTAGGTTTGAGGCTTGTCAACATGGGGTATTCAGGGAGGACTTTGGTGTAAGTGCTTACTGAACCCTATTTAACCTTTGGTGTCCACCTTCACCCAACTTTCACCTGCTACTCCAAGAAGCTGTAGCATATTTAGCAGCCACACCCCAGCAAAAACATCTTGGCATATATGTCTATGTCTATGTCAATGTCTGTATCTTCATTTTCCATGTTGCTGCATTCCTGACCATGCTCCACAAACTTCATCAGGAAACTCACTATCCTGTGAAACTGAATTAACCTTGGTACTCACACTCAGTAACCTTAGAACCCTCTGCTCCTTTAATTAGAGGGCTAGATGATGCGTATGTTTTTATCAGGAATACTATGGAGCAAGAGCTAGAAAGACAGCCTCAGCTTGAGGAAGAACCAAGTCTAAATTCACCTTTGACACATACTAGCTGTGTCATCCTGTCCAAGTCATATACCCTCTCAATGTTTTCTAGTCAGCTCTCAAAGAAAGCAAGTTTTATAGTAGGTTCCATTCTGAAGTGGTGGAGGAAGTTTCCTAAATTCAGGAATTCCCTCTACCAATGAAATTTCAGGATTAGTACCTATCAAGATCTGTAAGTGAACATTTATCTGTATCATACTCAAGCTCTAAATTTGGAACTGTATCTACTTTTAGGCTGCTAGGTAACACAACAGATAGAATGTTATGCCTTGAGTCAAGAAGATTCATTTTGCAGAATACAAATCTGACCTCAGACACATACTGGCTTGGTAAGTCACCTACCCCTGTTTACCTCAGTTTTCCTCATATGTAAAATGAGTTGGAGAAGGACATTATCTTTGCCAAGAAAACCCCAAACAGCGACACAAAGAGTTGGACAAAATTGAAGAAAACAGAACAAAAGCTACATGTGTAGTGATATGTTTACTGAGTATTTTTGACATATTATCTCAAGAGATACTCCTCTCACCTCCCCACCAAGCAGGATCAACAAATTTAAAATAATACAGTATATATACGACTTCCCCCATTTTTCAGATGAAATAATTGAGGCTCAAGAGGGCTTAAATCATTTCAAATTAGCTCAGCTAAGAAATAGTCACATACAAACTGCAACCACAGGCTTCTTTCTCCAACTCCAGTGTTTAAGCAGGATTAAGGCATAGAATAAACTGATGTGCCTGCTCGTTTTTTAGAAATATATGAGTTAAATGACTAAATTAGAAAAGAATAAGTGTGCTCAGGAGGCTCCCTATTAGACTTGTAATGACAAAGAAGTGATCTTGTCTTATTTCCAATTATAAGTATAATTATAGACAAAAGAAAGATGTTCTTAGATAAACAACCAGAATTGAATTTATTCATTATAGTGTTTTTCAGGAGAGATGAAATGATGATTGAACATGTAAAGTTAGCCCACAGGCTCAACTGTGAAGTGAATGAGATTTTATTTTATTTTTTTGCCCTTCCTACCCCGCCCCCCAATTCTCCTCAATCAAGCTTCCTTTGGTGCCTCTCACTGTTAATGTACTCTGACTGCCAAAGACCCTTCAGAGTTGGAGACTTCTCAAGCACAGCTTCAGATTGCTAGCCCTCACTACTTTCTCACTATGGGACCAACATCAAAGCTCACTGTCCTGTATCTTGTTCCCTCCTCACTCTGGCCTGTGTTGACTATTCTGATAAACTCATCTTGTCTCATGTGTTGATTATGTAAATTGCAATAAAATGATATCCTGATGAAATAACATTTACATTTTAAAAGAAATCTTCAAACCATAAAATTGTAAGGTATAGAAATGTGATCAGTTATTTTAAAAAGTTTCACTGTGGACCTTCAAGCACGGAAAACTCATGTTCTGTGATACTAACTTGTCTCAGTGTATAGTGTCTGTTCATAGTGCTATTTATTCTTATGTGTAGGGGTGGCTCAAAATGCTTTATGGTTGTACTTCTGTCTTTTTTTGTGTGCTTTTTTTTTGGAGGGTAATTGGGGTTAAGTGACTTGCCCAACGTCAAATGGCTAGTAAGGGTAAAGTGTCTGAGGCCGGATTTCAACTCTGGTCCTCCTGACTGCAGGGCCAGTGCTATAGTTACTGCACCATCTAGCTGCCCCATGGTTGTACTTCTGTAATCCCTCCCCCTCTTCTACAAATATGCTTGAAATCTGGAGGAAGCAGCAAATTTGTGTTGTGTGATAGCAAATAATTAGGTTATATTGGTCAATTAGTGAACCTTAACCAATTCCCAGAGTGACCAGAATTTAGTGATAATTTGATACAGAGCCATAGCTAGCAATATAACCACCTGGGACAAAGAGTTAAAAAAAAAGAAATCAGGCAAGATGGTGGAGTAGAAACAGCATTGCCAATGTGCTCTGCCCCACAAAAATTTCAAAAAATGTGAAAGGGGACTCTGAACAACTTCTGGAGCCACAGCACCCACAGAATGGCACAGAGAAGCTAACCTCCTGCTGAGGACAGCCCACCAGCCCTGCAGGGAGCAGCCAGTGCAGCGCTCTGAGAGCAGGCAGCACAGCGCACTGGGAACCAACAGCGCAGGGCGCAGAGCAGAGCCCAGGTCCGCGGTTTTAGCCCCAGGGCGGACAGCCCTTCAGCCTGCTGGAGGGAACCCAGAACACCAGCAATTGTGGCAATTCCAGAATTATCAGTACAGATATGCCTAGGACAAAGTGAGAGGTTAGTGCCCTATGGACTTTGGGACCAGTATTTGGGGAACCCGTGGCTTCCTCCCCTGGGGGTGAAAAGCTGCTGAAGAAACTGCAGCACAGAAGCCATTTTGCAGCAGCAGTAGTGGCTCTAGCTCCTGGTCTTCGAATTGTAGGGAGATCCAGCAATCAGTCTGGGGGATAATCACTCTTGCTTTAAAATGCCTGGATCTGGATTTCGGTCTGGGGTGAAAGTGTGGGGTGGGTATCCAATTTGCCAGAGTGGGTGGAGGCTTTACTGAGACCACCCAACTGGCAAAAGTTGTGAAGACCCCACGTTTGGGTGGAAGCTCCCCTGTCTGGTGGCAGAGTCCTACTGTGGCAACAAGCCCAAAATCAAGTAATTAAGTGGCAACATGCCTAGGCAAATGAAACAAAATAAACAGAAAAGTTCAACATTGGACTGCTATTTTAGGGACAAAGAGGCTCAAAGCATGGAGGACTGTGAGGTTAGAACTCCTGCACCAAGAGCCCCAAATGAAAATACAAGCTGGCTACAGGCCATAGAGGACCTTAAGAAGCAGATAAGAGAAGTGGGGGAAAATTTGGGGAGAGAAATGAAAAAGATGCAAGAAAAGTATGAAATGACAGTCAAAACCCTGACTGAGGAAAATAACACCTTAAAAAATAGACTAACCCAAATGGCAAAAGAGGCTCAGAAAGGCAATGAGGAGAAGAATGCCTTAAAAAGCCTAATTTGCCAGATGGAAAAGAATCTCAAAAGCTCACTGAGGAGATTCATTCCTTCAGAGTTAGACTGGAGCAAATGGAAGCTAATGACTACGAGAAATCAAGAAGCTGTTAAGCAGATCCAAACAAATGAAAGAATAGAAGGCAATGTGATATATCTCATGGGAAAAACCATTGACCTGGAAAATAGATCGAGGAGAGATAATTAAAAAATTATTGGACTACCTGAAAGCCATGATCAAAGAAAGAACCTAGAAATCACCCTTAAAGAAATTCTCAAGGAAAATTGCCCTGATGTTTTAGACCCAGTGGGGGAAATAGAGGTTGAAAGAATCTACCTGTCACCTCCTGAAAAAGATCCCAAAAAGAAAACTCCCAGGAATATTATAGCCAGGCTCCAGAACTCCCAGATCAAGGACATAATACTACAAGCAACCATGGAGAAACAATTTCAATATTGTGGGAAAACAATCAGAATAGCCCAGGACCTGGCAGCTTCTACACTGAGGGACTGAAGGGCATGAAATATGATATTCCAGAGGGTAAAAGAGCTGGGATTGAAGCCAAGGGTCACCTGCCCAGCAAAACTGAGTATCTTGTTTCAGGGGAAAATATGGTCATTCAGCAGAATAGAGGACTTTCAAGCATTCTTGATGAAAAAACCAGAGTTGAATAGAAAATTTGACATTCAGACACAAGAAGCAAGTGATGCTTGAGAAGGTAATCAAGGAAAAGAAATCAAACAGAACTTATCAAAGTTGGACTATTTACATTCCTACATGGAAAAACAATAACTGTGTTATATCAAACCTCTCTCATTATGAAAATAATTGAAGAAGGGTACATGGCATATGTTCACAGGTATACATGGATAGAGGGCACAGGTTGAATTTGATGGGAAGGGATGATTCTTTTTTTTTTGGAGGGCAATTGGGGTTGGGTGACTTGCCCGGGGTCAAGCGGCTGGGTTTTTGTTTGTGTGTTGGGTGTCTGGGGCCGGATCTGAGCTCGGGTACTTCTGGCTCTGGGGCCAGTACTCTGCTTGCTGCACCACCTAGCCGCCCCAAGGAAGGGATGATTCTTAAGGAGTGAAGTCAAGAGGTGAGAGAGGAAAGTGGCAAGAGGAGATGGAGAGAGACAGGGAAGGGTAAACTATCTCATGTAGAAGAGGCAAGGGGAAGTAGTTGCAGGGGAGGGGAAGAACAAAAAGGCCAAAAGGCAAAAGCATATTTTCATTGAAGTTGGCTCAAGGAGAGAATCACATACATACTAAATGGAATATCTTAGCCTCACTCACTCTCCTGAGTAAGGGAAAGGGGGATGAGAGGGGGGATGGTGGAGGGGAGGGCATTCTGGGGGGAGGGGAGGTTGGAAGTACCCACTATCAAAGAAGGACAGGATCAAGGTAGGGAATGGACCAGGTGGGAGGTGAGACGGGTGGGAGGGAAATATAAGCAGTCTTTTACAATATATCTACTATGGTAATGTTTTGCATAGCTATACATGTACAACACGTACTGGATTGCTTATCTTCTCAGAGGGAGTGGGTGACAAGTGGGGAAGGGAATGGATCTGAAAATCGAAGTTTTAAAATTAAATGCTTCATAAGATGTCCAGGCATTGGGGCTCAGAGATTTACCTTGCCCTAATGGCAAAGTCGAAGGGGGTATGGGAGAAGATATGGGAGAGAGCAGATTGGATGAGGGGATATCTTGTGGGATTGCTATTCTGGGGTGGTGGGTAGGGAAAAATGGGGGAAAAATGTAACTCATAATCTGGTGGAAATGAATGATGTAAACCAGAAGTTAATAAAGTATTTTTTAATTAAAAAAAAAAGAAATCAGAATGAATCAACTTAAAATTAATTTTATTATTCACAAACCAAAAATAATGTAAGCAATTAAGATATATTCAGGTTTTTTGGTTTGTTTGTTTGGGTTTTTGTTGTTGTTGTTGTTGTTTGTTTGTTTGTTTTTTCCAGAATTGACCTATTCTCCTCTAGGCTTGTGAAGCAAAGTTTTTTTTTTTCTTTTGAGGACCATTAAATTTCAGTGTCCTTTAGCAAACATTCAGCTGCCCTTTCCTAGTTATTGCTATAAAATGATTCAATAAGACATGGAGCATTTAAAGCAAAGTTGTCTTGTTTCATGCAAGGATTCTTGCTCTAGCCCTGTACCCAGAAAACCTGGGTTCTAATCCTGCTACTGATACTTATGTGACCTAAAGTAAAGAACTTCATTTCTCCATGCTTTCTCTCTCTCTCTCTCTCTCTCTCTCTCTCTCTCTCTCTCTCTCTCTCTCTCTCTCTCTCTCCCCTCACAAATGCACAAAATAAGTTAAATAGAAATACAATGTAACAATTATTTTTTTAAATAGAGATATATTTTCCTATCCAGTTTCATCAGTCCTTGAAATCTTTACATAGACCTATCAAAATCTATCCATTAACAAGAGGTTAAGAAGCCATACCTAAGATTCCCCAGGGTCCCTTCAAGCTTTAGATTTAGGAATCTGAGAAGAGTTAAAACAAAAGCTACACTAGAAAATTAAACCTGGGCTCCACATTTTTTCTTAATGCTTTACTCAGTCTTCCTGATAAATCTTGCTAAATACCATGGCTGTGTGCGTGATTGCTGGAATAAGCTGGCACACACAGTTTATCAATGTTCAGCTCTAAACTTAGCATTGATCTGTTCCAGGAATGAATTAGGACATACTTCTGCTCCCTCTTGACTCTTGCTTTCTCTGTGCGCACAGCAGGACTTTGGGGGTTTGACTCAATAATCAATGGCTATGAGATTGGCAGGTTGCTCATGTTATTAACACTACATGAGTTTTCTCTTTCATGCTTTCTCCAGAGTTTGGGATTTATTTCAGGAAGGATATAAAAATCAATGGGATGTACAGGAACATTGCTTCTTTAATTCTGTTTCTAAGAATCTCATTACCATCTGATTGGACGTGGGCTTGGAGTTTTACTTGGTTCTTGGTTTCTGCAGGGAGGTCATAATACTTCACCATTTGCAGGCTCAATGTGAGTAGAGACTCTTTTTTTTTCAGCTTATATATCCCTAGTGCCCTTAAGACTACTTGGGACACCATGGTGCCTGTAGATATTTTCAAATGCTTCTTAATAGCTACATTGTTGAAGCAGAACTGATTATGACAGACATCACAGTCTTTGTTACTAATTTATTGTTTCTAAATTATAGGTGTGACTCAAAAACATAGACCACCAGTTTGCAGAATGGAGTGTTTTCCTTTATACTATTCCGGAGAACAAACTTCTCATTGAGATAGTGGAATGCAAATTTCTTTAGAGCAATGGATAAAACTTCCTCCTTTCCTCCCTCACTCCATCTTTCCTTCCTCCTCCTATCCATTATAACTTCCTTCCTTCCTTCCTTCCTTCCTTCCTTCCTTCCTTCCTTCCTTCCTTCCTTCCTTCTTTCCTTCTTATATGAATAAGGAGCATACAAACAACAGTACAGGAAAATGTGTACGCCAAAATTTTGAATCACCAACCTAAATTTCAAACACACACACACACACACACACACACACACACACACACACACACACACACACGTCTCTTATGAAGAACCTCATCCTGTCATAAGACCTTCCTTATTCATTAGCCACAAACAGGTCATGACATAAAGTATAACCTGGGATTCAGGAGACCTGAAATTTTGTTCTAGTGATGCAGGGTCAGGAAGTTCAGGGATTCCAGGAACTCTGATAACTACAGTCCATGGAAAGCTGTCTGGAATGATTTCACATACTCAAGCATTCTCTCAGTCAAGGTGGCAAAGATTTATTCTTATGCTATATAGCAGGCAACAGTTCTAAGGGAACCTGCAACCTGAGAGAGTACAGTTAGTAAAACCTGTGTCAATATCAAGGTGGTATTAGGGAGGTGTTATGGAGTGGTCAGTTCTTAAAGAATTCACCAGGAAATAGCCTGAGGGGAGTCTGCATGGAGGTGTGGTTTTAGGCTTGAAATATCACTAAGTCAGCCAGCAGTCAGGGGTGACCAAGCTGCCACCCATCAATGTCGTGTTTGTTTGTTATTTTTTTGTTATTTTTTTTCTATTAAACAAATGCTTTATTAACTTCTGTTTTACATCAGTCATTTCTGCCAGATTTTGAGTTACAATCATTTTCCCCCCGTTATTCCCCTACCCAACCTCCCAGAATAGCAGTCCCACAAGATATCGCTTCCTCCAATCTGCTCTCTCCCATATGTTCTCCCATACCCCCTTCGACTTTTCCATTAGAGGAAGGTGAATCTTTGTGTCCCAATGCCTGCACATCTTATCTCCCAATTATAAGCAAAAGAGTATTAATAATAGTATTTATATATATTTGAAACATTTAATGTTAAGACCTCGACTTTCAGATCCATTTCCTTCCTCCCTTGTCACCCATTCCCTCTGGGGAGATAAGTAATTCAGTATATGTTGTACATGTCTAGCTATGCAAAACATTATCATAGTAGATATATTGTACAAGGCTGCTTATAATTCCCTCCCACTCATCCCACCCCCCACCTGGTCCATTCCCTACATGATCCTGTCCCTCTTCTATAGTGGGTACTTCCAACCACGCCTCCCCCCAAGGATGCCCTCCCATCCATCTTCCCTGCTCTCATCCCCCTTCCCCCTATACTGCTGCAGGTTGAGATATCCCATTTAGCATGTATGTCATTCTCTCCCTGAACCAAATTCAGTGAGAATGTGGTTTTGCCTTTTTGCCTTCCTATTCTTCCCCCCCTTACAACCACTTCCCCTTGCTTCTTCTACATAAGATAGTTTATCCTATACCCTACCCTGTCTTTCCCCATCACCTCTTGCCACTTTCCTCTCTCACCTCATAATTTCATCCCTTGAGTATTCTCCCTTCCCAACAAAATGAACCTATGCCCTCTATCCATATATAACTGTAACCATCTACACAAACATTCACATAAGTACTCATATGACCACACACTCTTCTTCCATTATTTTCATAGTGAGAAAGATATCATAAGTCACCGTTATTGCTTTTCCATAGAGGAATGTAAATAGTTCAACTTTGATAAGTTCCTTTTGATTTCTTTTCACTGATTACCTTCTCAGGCATCTCTTGCTTCTTGTGTCTGGGTGTCAAATTTTCTATTCAATTCTGATTTTTTCCTCAGGAATGCTTGGAAGTCCTCTATTCCACTGAATGACCATATTTTCCCCTGAAACAAAATACTCAGTTTTGCTGGGTAGGTGACCTTTGGCTTCAATCCCAGCTCTTTTACCCTCTGGAATATCATATTCCATGCCCTTCAATCCCTCAGTGTAGAAGCTGCCAGGTCCTGGGCTATTCTGATTGTGTTTCCACAATATTGAAATTGTTTCTTCCTGGCTGCTTGTAGTATTTTCTCCTTGATCTGGGGATTCTGGAACCTGGCTATAATATTCCTGGGAGTTTTCTTTTTGGGATCTTTTTCAGGAGGTGATCAGTGGATTCTTTCAACCTCTATTTTGCCCTCTGGATCTAAAACATCAGGCCAATTTTCCTTGAGAATTTCTTGAAGGGTGATTTCTAGGTTCTTTCTTTGATCATGGCTTTCAGGTAGTCCAATAATTTTTAAATTGTCTCTCCTGGATCTATTTTCCAGGTCAGTGGTTTTTCCCATGAGATATTTCACATTGCCTTCTAATCTTTCATTTGTTTGGAACTGCTTAACAGCATCTTGGTTTCTCATAAAGTCATTAACTTCCATTTGCTCCAGTCTCACTCTGAAGGAATTAATCTCCTCAGTGAACTTTTGAGATTCTTTTTCCATCTGGCAAATTCGACTTTTTGAATTTGAATTTGAATTTGAATACTCCTCATTGCCCTTTTGGGCCTCCTTTGCCATTTGAGTTAGTCTATTTTTAAGGTGTTGTTTTCCTCAGTCAGGCTGTTGACCCTAATTTCATACTTTTCCTGCATCCTTCTCATTTCTCTTTCCAATTTTTCCTCCACTTCTCTTATTTGATTTTTAAAGTCCTTCTTAAGGTCCTCTATGGCCTGCAAACCGCTCATGTTTTCCCCTGGGGCTTTTGGAGCAGGACTTCTGACCTCACAGTCCTTTTCCCGCTCTATGCCCCCAAAATAGGAGTCTAGGGTTGCATTTTTCTGTTTCCTTTGCCTTGGCATGTTGCCATTTAATTACTTGACTTTTGGGCTTGTTGCCACACTATGGCTTTAAGGCCAGCTAGAGGAATTTTCATCCTGAACGTGTGGGGGGCAACTTCCGTTTCTGGCAAGCTGTAAACCCACCCAAGACTTCCACCCTAGAACACAATCCAGATCCAGGGAGGTTAAAGCAACAGCGATTACCCCCCAAGCCTGATCGCTGGATCTCCCTACAATTAATTGCAGGCCGGGAGCCGGAGCTGCCTCTGAAAACTACAAAATGGCGTGTCTCCTCAGTGGCTTCTAGCCCCCAGGGGAGGAAGCTGACACGTTCTCCAAATACAGGTCCTAAATTCCATAGGACACTAACCTCTTACTTTGTCCTAGGCATGTCTATGTTGATAATTCTGGAGTCGCCACAGCTACTGGTGTTCTGGGGTTCCTCCAGCCAGCTGTTGGCCTTGGTGCCCTGGGGCTAAAAACTCAGCTCATGGGGATCTCAGCTCCGGCTTCGCTCGGCTTCCTGCGCTCTGCGTGCTGCGCACTGCCAACTCCCAGACCGCTGCGCTGGTCCTTCCTGCAGGGCTGCCGGGCTGTCCTCAGTGGGAGGTTAGCTTCTCTGTGTCGTTCTGTGGGTGCTGGGGCTCCAGAAGTTGTTCAGAGTCCCCTTTTACATAGTTTGGGGGGAATCTGGGGGCAGAGTGGCTTGGATGAGCTGTTTCTACTCTGCCATCTTGGCTCCGCCCCCCTCCAATGTAGTGTTTGACAAGATGGATGTGGGAGTATACATATGTCCCAAGCTAATGAGGGATTCAGAATATATGTACATATGTATATATATATATATATATATATACATATATATACACATATACATATATGTATATGTATACACACACACATATATAATGAGATTGGGTGTTACTTATCAATAATCTAGTGAAGGATTCTTAGGTGCAGCTTGTTATTGTACCAACGGGAGAGTTCGAGCTCAGGCACCCAAGCACCCCATCACTCACTCAGGCACAAATTAGCCGGGTGCCCTTGGATCAATCACAGGAACTCCCAGGGATGTCTTTTTTTTGATTCATAATGAAAATCTTATGTCAAATGTTCTGAAAGGTCCCTTCTTCCATCGAATTTTTACTCCAAAAGAAATGGGAAAGTCTTTGCTCAGTTCAGAAGAATATGCCAATGTAGGTTGTTATCATAGCACTCATTTGCTTGATCTTCTCTCACTTAGTTTCTGATATCATCAGTTTAACTTGACTTAAAATATTTTATTCTTCGTAAACCTTTGCTTTCTGACTTATAGACTATATCTAACTTTTTTTTTTTTTGGTTCAGGCTCATCAGTGAAAGGTCAGTATCCAAGGCCATGCTTTTTCAATTGTGAATGTATTTTATGTTGTGTATATTTTATGATTTAAATATATCTCTTGCTTATTTCATGTTTTATATATTTTATCATTTAAAGTTATCTCTAATGTCCCTTGTCTCCCCCCAAAAAAATTCTTCCTCATTTGTCTAGTTCAGAGTATGTTTTTGTATTTCCTATACTTTAATTAAAGCATTACAGATGCTTGTTAAATGAACATAAGTTCCCCACCCTCCACCCACACCCACACACAAGGAGCAGTTATTGGATAAGACATCAGTACCAAAGCCTCAGTACCAAAGTGTGATTCAGTGGAAAGACCAATGATTCTGGAGTAAAAGCACCCTTATTCAAGGCCTGCTACTATCATTAACTGTGTGTGTGACATGAGCAAACTCATTTGGCCTCACTGCTACTCAGTTTTCTCATCTGGTAGACTAAGTGGACTGTAACTTTTTTGATCCTATGCATTAAGTTCTACTCCCCCAAAGAATCCACATTATAAGATGGTCTCACCATCTGCACTATAAGACTTCAACTACTTGAGGCAACCATTACACTTACGAAGTCAGTCAGATGACAAAGTTTTATTCTGTAATCACTATATTCCAGGCACTTTGCTAAACATGGGAGATACCCAAAGAAAAGGATTTTTGAGAGCTCACATAGACATATATATATATATATAATATGCATAGACATATGAATATATATATCCATATGTGCACACATGTGTATTTATATATGCATGTTTGTATTAGGTGTGTATATATACATATATTATATATATTTTTCAGTCAATTAGCAGGGCTATCAGGTAATGGGTTCTAGATAGATAAGTTTTCCTATATATTAGGATTGGGGATTAGTTCAGGTAGTGAATAAAAAAAATAGTTCTTGACATAATACTACAAAAAGGCCTTTGGGGATGAAAAGGGAGCAGGAAAATTAAAGCACTTGTGCAATCAGAGGAAATGGATGAAAAAAAGAGAAGAAGATGTTCACAAAGGAACCTGGAGACAAGGTGTCTGACTTTTCTCTTTTCATTGAATTGTCAAATTATTATCATAACATGATGTGTTACTGGAAGCACTTTCCATGGTGACATTTCTTATTTTGATAGGTAAAGGACCAGATTAACAATGTTATGAAAAAAAGGCTTGTTTGGGCAAGAGGATGGGATAATCATATGGTAATTTAAAAAAATGAATGATGGAAAATTTGTGGGATACATCCATATCCTTATTCTTTTTAAGAATCACAGAATTTGAGACTGGAAATGGATTTCACCTGCCATTCAGGACATCCCAAACATTCCAGAAAGGTTCACATGGTACTGTGTGATCTCTCGTTCAAACCAATAGTAAAATTACAGGATGGCATAGAAGAGTTTAAGGATAGGTAGGTATAGATGGGACCAGATCTATATTATTGGAAGACATGTCAACAATGATTATGTGGAAGATCCCTTGCAATAATTGAGTATATAGTTTTGCCAAGGTATTACAAAAGGAAAGCAAAGTACAAGTTGTAGCTTATGCTCTAAGGATCCCACTACCTCATTTGGTTAAAAAAGACTAAATTCTGTAGGATAATAAAAGAAAACAGCAGTAAGAGTTAAAGGGGAGATACAAACATTAAAGTCAATTTAAGGGAAAGCTTAATATGGAGCTTAATATAGACTGAGGGAAATATAAGTCTTCCGGAAAGAGAAGAGAATTAAGATCATTGACTATTACATTAATGGAAACCTAGAGGTGTATCTACTCTGGTCCTATTAACAAAGTCCCGTAACAAAATGTGGTTAATTGCTGTATATTTGTAATAGAAATTATAGTAAATATGATTCAGTGCTACACTTATTATTATCATTATGACATTTGATTCTTGTTTTTATGAAGAAATAATACAATCAAATTGAAAGCATTGAATTTGTAGGTAGAACATCTTCCTTAACATATTGTTGCTACTTCTTACTTCTTGAGTGACATAAGGACACTAGAAAGAATGACCAAAATAGAGTTAGAGAAACTGAGTTTGAATCCCAATTCTATTACCTCCTCTCTGATGACATTGGGAAAAAACAATTAACCTTTTGGGACTTTACTTTCCTTGCCTGTAAAATGAGGCAGTTGGACCAGATGAACTTTGAAGTTCCTTCCAGAACTACTTCTATGATCCCATAAGTCACTAACTTCTTTAGACCTCAGTTTCATTTTCTATAAAATGAAGAGGTTAGAGAAAATTATTTGGGGCACACCTTCCAACTCTCAGGAACATGATCCTTACTCTTCCACCATATTGGATGGATGTTCCAATGTTGGTTAGTGTTGTTTTTTGGTGGGGAGTTGCACATCAAGGACTCATTTGGGAGAGTAATAAAGCCTATATATCCCTTCCTAAAATTATATACATACATACATACAGACACACACACACACACACACATATACACACACACACACACACACACATATACTTGGTGGAAATACTAAATTTTAGTTAAAGATTAGTCAAAATAAAGCTGGATTATTTTCTCATCCAAATTCACAGAATCCCTGAAATCGATCAATATATTTTTGGGGGTGGTCTATCAATAATACATCTAGTTTAATGATGAGATGTCTTTAATTATTGTGTTCACCTAAATACAATTATCTTTATTAGGCAAGTTACATGTTGATTGAATTCATTAATTTGAACCTAGTGCAGATCTCTATACATCTTTGAAGAAAACAAGCTGTTGAATAAGAAACTTTCTTATTTGTGAAGGAATGTCTATAAAAGTGTGGAATATCTGAGAAAGAGATAGAGACAATAAGAGTCTGAAATCAGAAGGGGAAAAGGAAGATCCCACAGTCCTGAGCCCAGAACCAGCAGTTCTGGGTCAAGTAGAGAAAAGAGAAACTGTGAAGTTTCTTTAGAAAGACACATAAAAATTTCCCAGAATATGAGAAGCTCAAAACTGCTTAAGTGGAAGGAAAAAGGAATACCAATAATAAGATGGATTTCTCAAACTGTGAAGTTTCCCATTGTTCACAAATTCCTTTATTCAAATTTTTTTATAATTTTAAGTAATTTCATTGTCCATCTTTAATGCTAATTTCATCAATCTGTTAACTCAAACTCACTATCCCAAGAAAAGAAGTGAAATACTTCCAGGAGAGATCTAAACGCAACTTTCATTACAAAAGTTTGTACCAGTTAATGTGCATCCATCCATCCCATGAAATAATTTGCATGTTTGCATATTCATTTATTTCAGTTGGGCTCTTCCCAAGCAGCACAACTTCTTTTCATTGTTTCCCCTCTATTATTCCGATGTTTGTCTTCAACTCAGTTGGTTATTACCCACTCATTGTAGCACAATGCATTAGTTTCCAAAATTACAGTATCATCACTGTTGACTGGGAGTGATTAATTACTGATTGCACAATTGCTTTATCAAGGGACACCAAGGGAGAAATGGAATAAACCTCTGCCATGGTATTGTTCCTTACCTTATTTTCATTTTAAGAAAATCACCATTGTTGTTTGTTTTTAATGTATTTTAAAAATTAATTCATTCTCAAACAGAAATATCAAATTTATGAGGTCCACATCATATAATCCAAAAGCAAATATTTACATACCTACTATTAGACTTTTATTTTTCAATTGGGCTGCAAAATAGAGTGTTTAATAAGTGGATCCAAAGACTATAAAATAAAGTATAGTGATAAACCTGTCACTCTTGTGAATTGATTATTTTTAATTATAAGTAGAAGAAATAAAATACTTCTTGCAGTTTTAAGAGGGCATTTTCTTTTTATGGGATCAAGGTTCCTTTGAGTTCAAGACTATTCTCCTTGCTTGTTCTTTCTTCCCAGAGCAGAGTGCCCAGTGGTTATGTTAGTGTATAGAATGATTGGCTATCTAAATGGTGCAAATAATTTTCTATAACTCCTTTTTTGGAAAGGGCATCATAAACTAAATTGACAATTATCTTCTTTCCCAATACATCACTATTAAAATGGATTGTACAGTTTTGGATATACTAAATCATGAAATAAACATTCTGAGCTTGAAAACATCTAGGAAAGTCCTAAAATGACCAACAGATAGGAGTTGGAGTACAAAGTTGGAAGAGTACTCAGAACTCATCTAGTTTGACCACTTTAAATTCAGGACAATGAAATCCAGGAAAATTAAAAAAAAAAAAACTTGCACAAAGTTACAAAGAGAGTAGTAGATTTGAAATTTAAGACCAGTAATATTAATTCCATATTCAGAACTCTCTGAGTAGACTGATAATTAGAATTTTTCAATCTAAAAAGTCAAATTCTCTAGGAGGGTGAGAACAAATTCTCTGAAATCTTGACAAGATGCAAAAGAAGTCACCATGTTATTGATCATTAAATCCCACTTGACCAATTTTATACTCATACATATTCATGCACACACACACACAAACACACATTTTTCCTTTGAAGAATAAAACAGATAAATCCAAGAGAAATAACAAAATCTCTGCTTCATATTCCAAGAAGTACATTTAAAGAATCCATTCCCTTCAGTTCAATCAATAAACACTCATAAGTGCTTAACATGTTCAAAAAGAGATAATGGCATGGGAAAGAGGCAGATGCAGAAACAGAGAGAGAAGCTGAAAGACAAAGAGAGAGAAAGAAATAGGGAGAAGGAAGGAAGGAAAGAAAAAAGGAAGGAAAAAAAGAAAGAGGGAAGAAAAAAGGGAGAAATGAAACAAGAAAACAAAAAAGGAAAAGAGAAAGAAGGAAAGGAGGGGAAGAAAGAAAAAATAAGTAAGAAAATAAATTAAGAAGGGAGAAAGAAATGAAGGAAGGAGGGAAGAAAAAGAGGGAGAGAGGAAGTGAGGAAAGATTAGGAAGTTTTTTATTTAGGTAAAATAAAACTATTCTTCTCTGTAACTCTTATCATTGTTCCATGTTCTTCACTTTGAGACCAATCCAAAAATATCTAATCCTGCCTCCACACAACAGACCTACAAATACTTGAGCATATCTGTCATTTTCCACCCCCATCCCTCATGCCAATCTTCAATTTTCCTTGTTAAACTTGTCCAGTACTTTCAACTAATTCTCTCACAACATATATGTAAGGCTTTCATAAAGTTAGTTGTCCTCCTCTGGATTCCTGTAAAATTATTAATGTACCTTCCGAAATGTATACTCTATAATGCCATTTTGGGAAGAGCAAATTAATACTACTTGAAGTCTTTCAGTTACTACTAATCCCAACCATATAGAGTCATATACTTAACGATAATCTATATGTGATCTGAGAAAAACCCAACAGATCAAGACTGTCTCATTCAGAATCCCTGATAATAAATCTGTATATAATTTCAAGGGTACATCAAGAATTTTTTTAAAGTCAAATTCTAGCTTTATTGAGGACTTGAGAGATGTTCTAATCTAATGTTGTGTTTTATAGAGGAATTCTCTCGATATCACTCCCAATATAATATATATTTTCATTAAATAGATCCCAAACCATAAATTACAGAATTGGAAAACTAGATGGGGCATTGGTAATCATCTAGTCCATTTCATACATAAAAGCCCAACCCACACACAAATGTAATACCCAAAATTTACAGCCAGTCAAGAGGTCTTCCAGTATCTATATAATACATTCTCACTTTCCTCTTCATTATTGTCTTCATTAAGCCATTCTAGGTAAATGACTGGGAATAACATTTCACAATATTTTCATTTATTTTTGAAGAGATGGAGGAATATGGAGTAGAAATTAATTGAAATCAGAATTGATTAGATGGTATAAATCAAAGATTCATTGTCAATGATTCTATGTAAACATGGCATGAGATAGATACAATACTGAGTCTGTCCAAGGATAAGGAACATGTCATCTCTCTGGTGATTGTGTTCAAATTTTGGATAGTTCTAATTGTTATGATGCTGCCCATCCCCCAAACACAAATTGGCTTCTTTATAACCTCCTCTCATTTCTTCTACTTCTGCTAGGTGGAGTCAGACAATGTAAAGCTATCCCTTCTCCATATGACAGGCCTTCAAAAACTTATCGATATTGTGCACCCACTGAGTCTTCTCTTCTATAAAGTAAATTATTCCAGTGACTTAATGTGATCCTAATATCACATGAAATCAAGGTCTTTCACCTCTTGGTTCTCCTTCTCTGGGCATTCTTCCACTTATGAATGGTCTCAAATCATGATGTTCATAACTGAACATTATACTACAGGTGCAATCAATTGGATTTTGGATATCATGGAACTATGCTCTAACTCTTCATTGAAGCTCTCTAAATGTAGCCTCAAGTCACTTTATTTTAATGCTTCATCATACTGTTGACTCATAGTCAGCCTGGACAACCCTAAAACTTTCTGTTCTTTCAGAACAACAGTTCTCTAAGTCTGCCTCCCCCATCTTGTTGTTGTGAAGTTGATAGTTTATCTATGTAAAGAAATAACCCAGTTTTCTTGCCTTTAATGATCCTTTTGGATCTTGCCTCTCCCATTAATTGTATAAACCATGTCTCCCAGCTATGTGTTATCTTAGTAATAGCTATGAATTTGCTGAACAAAGAATGAGGGTTTATCTAAGGCATTGACTAAAATGTTAAACAGAATATGGTTGAACAAAGAACTATGATTCTCCAGGATACTTTATGTAATGCTGCCATTGAACTGATAGTAACTACTCTTTTCTTCTTCTCCTTCTCCCCCTCCTCTTCTCCTCCTACTTCAGTACTACTATTACTTCTATTACTTGCCAATACCATCATTAGCACTAATAGAGTAATCATCATCTTTGTTGTTATCATCATCGGACACATAGGTGATACAGTGTGAAGAGTGTCAAACTTGTAGTCAGGAAGATTCATTTTTCTGAGTTCAAATTAGGCCTTACACACTTACTTAGTTGTACGACCCTGGGCAAGTCACTTAACACTGCTTCAGTTTCCTCATCTGTAAAGTGAGCTGAAGAAAGAAATGTCAAACCACCCCAGTGCTTTTGCCAATAAAACCCTAAATGTGGTCATGATGATTTGGACAGAATGGAAAGTAATGAACAACAACAACAATAATATCTATAATTTTTATGGCACTATAGGGTTATGAAACACTTTACATATACTATCTTATTTGATCCACCTAATAAATGTAGGGGTAGTTTCTGTTATCTTCATTTCATAAATGAAGAAGTTGAAACTGAAAGGTTAAATGCTTTTTCTAACATCACAGAGCTAGTATGTTTTACAGGCAATATTTATTAGAACTCAGATCTTTCTAATACAAACTTCTAAGCTCTATCAACTGTGCCACCTATCTGTCTTTGAATCAGGCCATACAATCTGTCCTTAATCCAACTAACTTGTATAACTGTCTGATCTATATCTTTCCATCTTCTTCACAAGAATATACAAAAACAATAAGGAATCTTGCTTTTACCCATTGAACTGGCATGCTCAAGGACAGGAACAGTGTAGAGGAAAGCCAGATTTAATCAATATTTTATGGGCGAACAGAAGACTGAATACCATCTAGTCAGAACAAATTCAGAGCACTTGACATACTTAAATTCCAACTTCTCCCATATATATTGGACTTCATATTTGCTAAAGGAAATAACTGCTCTCATCCTTGTGACCCCTGCCCATTATTCCTCTTTCAAGAGTTTGAAAGTTTTCAACATTCTTTGTTACAAACTCTCAAATTTTATTCATTAAAACACTATAGCAAGAGGTACCTGATGTACTAGACAGCTGGATGTAATAAACAGTGAACTGAGCTTTGGCCTAGGATTCAGCCGGACTTTGAATCCTACCTCAGTCACTTACTAGCTATGTGACTTGGGAAAAATCACGTTCTTTTGCCCTCACTTACCTCACTAATAAAAAGAGACTAATAATAGCACTTATTTTGCAATAATATTATGAGGACAAAATAACATTAGCATTTTTAAAGTACTTTGTAAAAGTCAAAACACTACATAAATCCTAGCTATCATTATTATGGGAGATCTAACCTTGGAGTTGGGAAGACTTTGGTTAAAGTAATCTTCTTATACATATTGGTTGTATGATCCTGGGCAAGTGGTTTAACTTCTCAGATTCCCAAATAAGTCTCAAATTCCCTAAGAATTTAAGTTGCTTGACAAATGCAGAGTTGCATTGATAGGAGAGTTTTCTTTGGGAGTTCTCTATGGCAATGAAATCATAAATCAGACCTAAAAGGCCGAAAAAGCAAAAAAAAAAACAAAACAAAACAAAAGCAGAAGAGACTTCCACTTTTGGAAATGAATCTCTCTTGAAGGCAGCTCTATGTGTTAAGAAATCTACATCTAAAAGGTAAACAATGTGAAATGTAAATCCATTGTTTTATAGTGAATCTCCTTTCACATTGTTTTTTTTTTTTAATGTTGTATATCCATGGAAACGTTCTTTTTTATTTTAGAAAGAAAAAAGTAATCTTTATCCTTTTAATTTTCATACACTTTTACTGGTACTACTTTCTGTAATGGCACAGAACAATATAGCTACAGGAAGAAAATGATGGGCTCAAGGGATAAAGTATTAATTTATCACGATAGTAAATCTTCCATTATATAAATAGCGAACCAACTGGAATAATTTCCAAATTTATAACTCCAGATCACTGCGATTATTTAAAAAAATATTTCCATCTTCCTTTCTTACTATTCATCAGCTTACCATTTGCAATATTTATTAATGGGTACTTATGATCACAATAAATTGGGAAAAAAGTTTTGCAATTATCCAGATTAGAAAAAAAAACACATCAGTACCACCATCACAATCCAAGTAAGATTCATCAGATTTGTTTGTATTAGAGAATTTACAGAAAGAAAGAAAGGATAGAAGAGAGGAAGGAAGGAAGGAAAGAAGGGAGGGAGGAAGAAAGGAAGGAAGGAAGGAAGGAAGGAAGGAAGGAAGGAAGGAAGGAAGGAAGGAAGGAAAGAAAGAAAGAAAGAAGGAAGGAAGGAAAAAAAAACTAGAGCCTACAAATTGGATGTATTTCAAAAGAATATTAATGAAATTTTAATGAGGAATCCAATAAATCTTGTTGAAGTTCTATAACCTTCTTATCCCTATGTCACTTTCAGTAGGTCATTAAAGTTGTTTCCTATTCCCAAGCAGCCTGTCCTGTATCTTGGCAAGAAGACATGAATATGGAACCATAATATTCTTAGTCCCAGAAAACTATATCAGGACTATTTTATTTTGAATCTAACAGAGAATAAGTGCCTGCTGTGTGTCAGGCACAATTCTAGGCAAGGGATTCAAAGGAAAAAAAGAACAAAAGACACTATCTGTCTTCAAAGAGTTTATATTTTAAAGTCAGAGAGGTAAATATAATGGGATTAAAATGGATGAATAGTGTCTTATGTCCCCCAAAGACCTTTGCTTCATGCTCTCCTTCTGAGATGAACTGATTCAACTTTGTAAATGAAAATTTAAATGATTTGTGATAAATATCCAGGTAATATTAAAATCCATCAAATTCAGAAATAAATGAACACTGCATTGAATAAGTATTTATATCATCAATCAAATAGGCAGACAGTTCTAATATGTGTGTCTGAGGTGTTTTACATCAATTTAGTAAGTTTGGTTTTCTATTTTCTGAAACTTTTTTTGATGTAAAATTTAAAAAATGTGGCCAAATTGAAAAAAAAAAATATTTGGAAGCTGATCCAAAGAATTACAATAAGTATGTTACTCATTAATTTTTATTAAATAAATCTTCTAAATGAAATTGCATTTTTGTTCAGGTGAAACTATAATATTTTTAGGGATGGAGTTTCCAGCTAATGCAATTACATCTCCAATTGAAGGTCAATCAATAGTATTCAATTCAAGTTTCCATCATAGGATTTATTAAGTACTTACTTTGTTTCAGGCACTGTGCTAAATGGTGAGGATATAAAGAAAGGCAAAAACATAGCCCCTCCACTCTTGGAGATTGTTTTTAATGAGGATAATAGCACAGACATAAATTAATACATAAAAATTGAAAAGCTTCTCTCCAAAATACTTAGGTCGTCTTTACAAGTTTGTTAAAGTTAGATTTAATTGGGGTGGCTAGGTGGTGCAGTGAGTAGAGCGCCGTCCCTGGAGTCAGAAGGACCTGAGTTTGGACCTGGCTTCAGACACTTAACACACACAAACAAAAACCTAGCCGTGTGACCTTGGGCAAGTTACTTAACCCCAATTGCCCTCCAAAAAGAAAAAAAAAAAGATTAGATCCAATGAGAATGTATACATCTTTCTCTCTTCATTAAAGACTATTACAAAACCTCAGTGTTAAAATCTGGTCAGGTCTAATCATCTTACAGGATATTTGGAAAATAATCACATGTAATTAGGATGAATGCAGACCATCCCCTGAATTTCTTATTTTCCTTTCCCCTTCTGGCAACTATTCTTCAATCAAATCCATGATATCATCAGAATGATGTCTATTTCTCTTTGAACTAAAAGCATTATTGGGGCTTCTATTTCCTTCAAATATAGTAAGCTAAAGTTTCTATCAATACTGTTTTTATTTGTTGTATTCTGACACAGTAGTATAGAATAATCTAATTATGTATATCTACAGAGTTGGTTGAAGAGATGCCTACAAATAATCTTATTCCAGATTTTGTAATTATTATCCACACAGAGATAACATTGCTATCTATACAGAATTATTCATTCTTAGAATCAAAAGATGATAATTCTAGAGCAGCAACCTTAGAAATAATCTAGTGTAACTTTTTTTATTTTAAATATGATGAATGATGAAACTTAATAATAATATGATAATATGATGAAACTTAAACATAGCATGGTTAGAGGGATTTACCCACTTTAGTAAGCATTAATTAATAGCCTCAGAGATGGGACTTGAATGTAGTTCCTTGGATCCAACATTATTTTAATTATGTTTGTTATATATGGATATAGAGTAGATTGTTAACTATATACAACTGAATGAATTGAAAAAGGAAGAATTTGAATTTGCATAAAATTGGACCATGAAACAAAGGTTTGGTTAACCAAAAATGCATTTCACTATCTCTTTAGACTCCTATTTCCCAAGTAACATTCTTCCTTCTATGCTGCCACTTGTCATCTTTCCCCTCACCCAAAATATGAGGTCTCTTCCAATATTCCAAAGCACATGATTGTTTTCATCCAGAATAATATTGAACATAATACTTCTACTTGTCCAAAGGCAATTCTTTTCTGTTCCCAGTCTCAGAACTTGAAACTTAATTTCCAATTCTTTTAATTTGGGATTGTAGACTTTTTTTTTTACCACTCTAGTCCCCATAATATATCACATACTGAAAAGATTGCAAGAACATAATGGAGAAATTTCTATTCATTCTCTAGTGCCTCATATAATTCTCATCACAGAAACACATATTTACATAAGTGATTATTTGTAGGGGCAGCTAGGTGGCGCAGTGAATAGAGCGTCGGCCCTGGAGTCAGAAGGACCTGAGTTCGGTTCCGGCCTCAGACACTTAATGCACACACAAAAACAAAACAAAAAAAAAACCTAGCCATGTGACCTTGGGCAAGTTACTTAACCCCAATTGCCCTCCAAAAAAAAAAAGCAAAAAAAAAAATAATAAGACATGTATGGGGTGGCTAGGTGGCACAGTGAATAGAGCGCCGGTCCTGGAATCAGAAGGACCTGAGTTCGGAGCCGGCCTCCGACACTTAATCCACACAAACAAAAACCTAGCCGTGTAACCTTGGGCAAGTTACTTAACCCCAATTGCCCTAAAGGGGCGGCTAGGTGGCACAGTGAGTAAGAGTGCCGGCCTCGGAGTTTGGATGACCCGAGATCAGATCTGGCCTCAGAAAATGAGCACCCACGCATAAATAATGACTAGCCGTGTAACCTTGAGCAAGTTACTTAACCCCAATTGCTAAAAAAAAAAAAAAAAAGTGATTATTTATATGTGTGTGTTTGTGTGTATATATTGAGAAAGGGGATTCCATACATCTACCTCAATCATTATTGAGAGGTTAGACTTCTAAATTAAGTAAATGAATCAGAGGTAGGCAATAAGTGTTAATGAGTTCTAGATATCAATCAATCAAGACTATCTTTGGTATGAATAACATAGGTTATTGAGTAGTCAAGGATTTCTGTGCTTCTGGTGACTAGAGAAGATAGAGTGACACCATAGAAAGTATAATGGGATTAAGTGAGGGTAATCACTCACTACCTTTGTGGGGGGTTGCAGGGCGGGGTGCAGCATGTATAATATAAGATGTTTTAGAAGATAGTCCTTTTACTATCAACCAAGAACGAGTACTTCCAACAAATAACCTAGGAATCACCAATTGGCCTTGATAACCCTGATGCTCCTTTGTTCCAAGAAAGACTTGATCATCAGTGTCTTAGGAGAGTCTCCAGAATATAAGTGAATGACAGCAGTGTTTTCAACTGAGAAGACAAACTAGACATACTAAGGCAGCTTCAGGACTATAAAAGGTTCCCAGAATCAAACTACAACATACCTATAGGAAATAATCTTGAGAAGCCCAGCAAAAAGATTTCCTAGAACTATTATCTGGCCCTTTTGTCATGTAATCTACACTTGATTGCATATTCTCCTGGATAAGCTATTTGGTTGGTGGACATCATTCTTAAATTTTTCTTGGGCCCTGGGCAAGGCAGTGGGTGAAGACTTTTTTTGTACCAACTATTCTTAGTATCACTCCAATATAAAAGTTCCTGATTAAAATCTATTGATCATCACTGGCTAATTTGATATCAACATAAATTTATTGAGAAAAGCAAGCCAATAGGGGTTTGTGGCCTATAGCGCTAAATAACATTCTCCTCCTCCTTCTACAATCCCTTGTACTGGAGGAGCCAAGATTGTGGCATAGAAGCAGGAGGACTCCCTTCACTCCCCCCATAATCACCTCAAATACCTATAAAAAATGACTTTAAACAATCTTTACCACTATAGAACCCACGAAGTGAAAGAGAGAAACAAACCCCCAACTGAAAACAGCTCAGCAAACCATCAGGAAGGGTCCATTGCAGGGCCCTGGGAGCAGGGCCCAGCCCTGCATGAGTCTGCATTTTAGCCTCAGGGCAACCCAACCAGCCTTTGCTGCAGGGACTTCTGGGAGAGAAAATCACCAAGCAGCTATGATGGTTCCAGAATTATCAGCCCCTAAATGCCAAAGACAAAGTGAGAGGTTAGTGTGGACTCTGTGGGAACAGGGGGTCCAACAGTGTGGTCCAGCCTCTGCCCCACATAGGGGGAAGAGGCAGAGGTGTGGTGACCACCACCAGGTGGCTGTTTCAGAGCTCCTGGCCTGCAGATTGTAGGGGGACCAAGCAACAAGTATGACGGGTAATCACTCTTGCTTTAACCTGCTTGGATCTGGATTGCACTCTAGGTT
The DNA here is from genome assembly GCA_011680675.1 of Gymnobelideus leadbeateri. Classification (NCBI taxonomy): domain Eukaryota; kingdom Metazoa; phylum Chordata; class Mammalia; order Diprotodontia; family Petauridae; genus Gymnobelideus; species Gymnobelideus leadbeateri. Next base: position 90,337 of record WOXC01012154.1, on the reverse strand, counting down.
GAAGGTGCTGGGGTGGGTGACCAAGTGCCAGAATGTGTGGAGGCTTCAGAGTGGCCAGCCAACTAATAGCTCAAGCACCTTTGAAAACCCCAGCAATTTGGGACAAAGCTCCTCTCTCCAGAAGCAGAATTCTACTATGGCAAAAAGCTCAAAAGTCAAGTAATTGAGTGGCAACATGAGCAAGGAAAGGAATCAAAGCAAGCACAGCAATCCAACCTTGGATTCCTTTTGGGGGATAAAAAGGAACAAAACATGAAACAGGAGGAAGACAGTAGAGTCAGAACTCCTGCACCAAATGCTTCCAAGAAAAACATGAATTGGATATAAGCCATAGAGGAGCTTAAGAAGGATTTTGAAAAACAAAAAAGATAAGTGGAGGAAATATTGGAAAGAGAAATGAGGATGAAAGAAAATCATGAAAAGAGAGTCAACAAACTAACTAAAGAAAATAACACCTTAAGCAATAGATTAAATCAAATGGAAAAAGAGTCTCAAAAAGCCAATGAGGTGAAGAATGCCTTAAAAAGTTAAATTTGACAGATGGAAAAAGAATCTTAAAAGCTTACTGAGTAGATTCATTCCTTCAGAATTAGTTTGGAGCAAATGGAATCTAGTAATTTTATGAGAATCAAGATACTATTAAACAGAAATAAACAAATATATCCATTATGGAAATGTTTACTGTAGCTACACATGTATAATCTATATTATATTGAATTGCTTATCTTCCCAGTAAGGGTAGGTGATGAGGTAGGGAGGGAAAGAATCTGGAATCCAAAGTTTTAAAACTAAATGTGTATATATATATATATATATATATATATATATATATATATATATATAGTTATAGTTATAGTTATAGTTATAGTTATAGTTATAGTTATAGTTATAGTTATAGTTATAGTTATAGTTATAGTTATAGTTATTTTTTTTTACATGAAACTTGGAAATAAGATAAACAAGCACCGGGGTATAGAGATCTATCTTTCCCTACTGGAAAGTTGAAGGGGGAATGGTGGAGGATATAGGAAAGAGCAGATTGGGGGAGGGAGTATACAATGGGATCACTATTTTGGGGTGGTTAGTTTGGGAAAGACAGGGAGGAAATTTGTAACTCAAAATCTTGTGGAAATAAATGATGTAAACTAAAAATAAACATAAAATTTAATTTACAAAAAAGAAAAAAATACCGTAAAGGACATTATTTTAAATTAAAATATACAGTCTCTTACCCTCATAACACAGAGGTGAAGATATAGCAGCTTATTTCTAAGTGATCCTAGCTGTCTAGGGAGAGTTGGGATTCAGATCATTAACCCAGCACATATGTTATATATGTATATATGTATGTATGTAAAGGGTGATAAAATTCTCCTATTAAAAAGTTAACGACTTATTGAAAAGTTAGTCCTAATTAGGCCTTAGTCCTTACATTAACAAAGTCTTTTCAAATAAGGGGTGAGATTCTTTTACTGGTTACTCATTTGACCTTTGGTAATTCTTTGTTACTAAAGTTAATACCTACATTATACACTTCAACTTAAGCTAGGGAGATATAGAAAAAAATCAAAGCTGAAATAGCCAAAGACAATTGAACTGACAGTTTCAAGTTATTGGCATATATTGGGTATTCAATAAATGCCTGTTCTTCTTCCGTTATTTCAGAGGATTGTTGTGAAGATCAAATGTGATAATATTCTAAGGTACTTAGCACCATTGCTGACACATAATAAGTACTTAATAAATGCTTATTTCTTTCCTTCCCTTCTTTTCTGCCTCCCTCTCTCCCTCCCTCCCTTCCTTCCTTACCTTCATAACCCTAACCCTAACACTTCTTTCCTTCCTTCCTTCCTTCCTTTCCTTTCCTTCTTTCCTTTTTTTTCCTTCCCTCCTTCATGCCTTCCTTCTGGTCCTCAATATGCTTATACAATAAAGTAGTTACACAAAATGCTTTGCTTGTTTTCTCTTAGCTCTTATATGCTCTAACTAAGAGTAACCATAATATTAATTATAAAATGCATTCAATTCTAGGTGCCTTGCTCAATTAATAAGTACATCCAAATGTTGAACCTATTCTAATGACCTCAATTTTTGGTTGTTAATTAGTTTTGTTTTGTGTGTGTCACTGCTTTATAGGCTCTACCTCATCACAGCTTCAATGAAAACATCTGTTTCCTTAGAGTGCCTGAATATAACAAGGTAGAGAAAAAAAATCATTGAACTAAAAGAGCACTTTCCTACACAGTCTTTCAGGATGCATATGCACTTTACAGAGAAAACACTAGAGGAGACAAAGACACTGCCTCCCTGGATGATAATAGGGAGTCAGTAAGTAAAGTGTACACTGGTGTTAAATCAATACCCAAGGAATAGTTTCAATTCTAAATCTTAAAAAGCATACTAATGACCCATTCTACCCTCCAAAAAACCCAACTTCATAAACACAAGAATGGTCAGTGACTGATGTGCATTTTTTCCTTCCAAAAACAAAAATTCTGGAGAGGAAGTTGTGAATGCAAGCTCTCTGTGAGTCAGCACTGTGAAAGAGTGATCAATAAAACTACCGAGTTAAGTTGCATTAAGAGGGATTGAAAAACAGGGAATAAGGAGAAGATAATGTCATTTACTTTATTCAAGTCAGTTAACATCTAAAGAATTATGCATGTTTCTGGGTGTTGCATTTTAGGAAAGACATTGAAAGATGAAGAATTACTGGCCATCAGAATTGTGAAGCCCCTTAAGGGAATATGATGTTAAAACTGCTTCAAGTCACTGAGTATCCAACAAAACATAACAAGCAACAAACATTTATAATGTAAAAACTTAAAACATGTCAAATGGTATTTTAAGTGCTCATGATTCAAAGACAAATGTGAACCAGTTCCAGAAAGCAACATATACTCTGCTGAGGGCTCTCTTGTAATTTTGTAAGTATATGAACATAGGGTAATTTGGGGAAGGATTGAAAAAGCAATGAGCAATGAGACACCTCAGAAAAAAGCTTCATACAAAATATGCTTAGTCAGAATCTGGAAAGAAAATGCTTCAAGAAGAGACTGAGAAAGAGGACATCCAGTAATCAGAAAAAAGAAAACAGTGCAAAGGAGTAAAGATGGAAAGGAGATAGAATGTTGTACATAAGAAGCAACAAGTAAACCAGAATGGCTGCACCATAAAGTACATGGAGAGACATAATACAAATGAAGACTAGAAAGATAGGTGGGGTTAGTGTGTGAAGAGCTTTAAATATCAAATAGAGGAATTTGTATATTAGCCAAAAGATAATAAGGTGCCATGAAAAGACTGGAAAATATGAGAAATATAAAAATACAAATTAAAAATTTACTGAATGAATGTGAGGTATAGGTGAGAATGAGGAACTGAAGATGACAGCATGATGCTAAATTTGTGAATGTGGATAACTGGAAGAAGGATGATGCTCTCTACTGAAATAGGGAAACTCAGAAGAAAGGTATGTTATGGAGAGAGGAGAAAAAGTTTTGTTATGAACACATTAACTTTTAAATGTTATGGGACAACCAGTTGATAAGGTTCAATGGCAATTTTTAATTTGGTAATGGAACTGGTATTCTTTTAATGTTGTAATATTTACTAGACATCTACTGTTGGCATCTCCAGTTCTGAAATGTTGTTATGGTTTAAATTTAAGACACTATTGTGTCTGCAGCCCAGTGATCCTGGTTGCAAGTAGGTCACTATGTCAACATAATCCTTAAAAACTCCTACTTCACTCAGTGTTGTCTGGTATTCCACTGTAATGGTTGCATTCATTTTTTTTTCCAGAAAATACAGATATATTTGGAATTACTGATAATTTCAGCAACATGAACTATATATGCCTCATTGTGAAGTCACTCACTGAATCCTTTCTAGAAAGTAGGTTTGCATAGTGAGATTAAAAGGGGTTGGACAACATGAGGGTATTGTAGGCTCAGCTTGTAGGAGTAAGCACCCTAGCATCCCCAGGGTGGCTGCTAACATAGGTTCTTAGATCTGCTTTTCTAAAGGAAAGCAACTCAAAATGGGTTAACAATCTTGCTTTAATCAATCAGACATATCATTTACCTTGTTCAGTGGAAAAAGTCAGCACTCCAAACTTCAGATTATATAGAAATTACAAGCAGAAATTAAAAGAAGATAGAGAAACAAACAGATCAAGCAGACAGGCCTCCAACTGTCCAATCATTACATCCATACCTAGTTAGTTACCAGAGGGGGAAGCATCAACATCTGAGTTTTTCCAAGTGGCGGGGTGGGTGGGGGGGGGGGCTCTCAAGGGCTGCCCAGAGTCTCTCTGGTCAAATTACACAACACTTCTCAAAGTAAGCCCCAAAACAAAGCCTCACATCAGGAATTATATAGCCTTCTCCAGGGTCAGAGAATGTAACAACCCTCTTGACCCACTGCCCAATCACAAAGTATCTCCTAAAAAAACAAGCCTTTCACCACAGGCTCCAGTTGTACTTAAGCCTATCAAAGGGCCTAGGTGCAGGGAAGATCTTACATAATACAATCTTAGAAAGATGGCAACAACATGAATTTACATTCCCATTACAGAATTGTAAACAATTAGTTAATCAGATAAACAGAATTATTCATCAAGCACTGGTTCTGTCTCAAGCACTTTGCCAAGGACTGGAGACAAGAAGGAAAAATAGAGTCCCTGGTCAAAAGGTGATTACATTCTAATGGGTGAAAACAAAACAAAACATGAAAGCAAGTAGGCATAATCTTGTATATACACAATATATATGAGATATTCAGTGTAAATGAATTAACTCAGGCAGGAATAAGGTCTCTTGCATTAGGTTGGATTCCCAGTCTTGAAGGAAATCAGGAAAGTTAGGACATGGAGATGAAGAGGGACAGCCTGTTAGGCATGGGGGGCAGTCAGTGAAAATGCAGTCAGAAGATGGAGTGTCATGGGCAAATTACATACATTACAAGTATAAGAAAAATGTTTAAGTAGGAGGGGACCCGGTTAGAAAGGACTTTACAGGAAACTTTTCTACTTAGTCTAGCTATATAAAGGTGGAATGAGCTGTCTTGAAAAGTAGTGGTTTCTTTTTCCCTGGAGGTCTTCAAGAAAATCCCAGATAACAATTTGGTAGCTGTGGCAAAAAAGGACATTTTTTTTCTTGTTCAGGAAAGAGTTAAACTATATGGTTACTGAAGTCTGTTCTATCATCTTGTAATTCTGGAAAAGTTGATGGAAGGAAGGTCCCCCAAAAGTATGGGGAATAAAAGATAGAAAAAGGAAATGAAGCCACTGAGAAAGAATTATATTTATTTCCCAAGTTGGCTGGGGGTCAGCCCCACTGAGAGTACACTTTGTTCACAATCAGCCTATGTAGTCAGAAACCATGGCCATCCCCCTTTACAGATCCCAGAGAGGGTAGTGATGTCCTCATAACCATCCTTTAATGAAAACAAGATAGGTTCAGTCATGTGTGAATTTCCCTAAAACTCCTTGGAAGCTATTACAATTTGCAACCTGCACCACCTTTTGGAGTAATGAGCTCTATGAGTTAACTCCCAGCTATAAATAGAATAACCTCTTGATTATTTGCTCTGATTCAGGTCCTCCTTGCTTCATCTTTATAGTCTTTTCTGGCTAAGTACAAATAAGCAAGGTAGAGGGGTGAGGACATCTCCCTGGAAATGCCAATAATAATAACTTGTTCTAAGTTTAGATAAGTTTTTAAAGCTGAATTACTTCATTCTTGGACATTGCACTAAGTGGCTAGAACCTCAACTGCTGATTTGTTCCCAAAGACTTAACATAATCTTCTTTTTTTTTGGAGGGCAATTGGGGTTAAGTAACTTGCCCAAGGTCACAAGGCTAGGTTTTTGTTTGTGTGCATGAAGTGTCTGAGGCCGGATCCAAACTCAGGTCCTTCTGACTCCAGGGCCTATGCTCTACTCACTGAGCCACTTAGCAACCACAACATAATCTTCTTTAAGGCATTTATTGTGTCTTTATACTTTCATATATATTAAATGATGACCTATCTCTGTATCTGTCCCAATTTGTATAAACTTGTTACCTTAGGTTTAAGTACTACAACTTTATATTTCTATTGTATACCTTAGAACTATTTCTTAAAGACAAACATATTTATTATGTGCCAAATGTTTTGTTTGAAATTTAGAATGATACAATAAAATCAAAGATACTACCCTGTAGTTAAATTATTTACAATGCAGGTGAGGAAACTTCCCAGTGAAGGGAATGGGCTGAAAACAAAATGGGGACATTTAGTCCAGAAAAAATAAATATATTTAGGAGTGGTATTTACCTTGGTTGTTGTCCACTAAAGAAGAGGCCATGTACTTAGAGCTAAAAGAGATCTCAGCGGTTGTTTATCCCAATGCTCTCATTTCAATTTTTTTCAGAAGGAAGAAATTAAAGTCTTTATTTCAAAATCTGAATTTTGTTTGACCCCTTTACCGAGTGCCAGTGGTCACCTGCCACACCTGTACCAAGTTGTCTGTGTATCCAGCAAAAAGTGTCTAGCCATCAGCAGACCAGGCTAAGGAAGTACAGTGGGGAGGCTCAGCCTTGCTGCTGGTGCTAATCACTTCTTGCTTTAGCTCATCCACATTGATTTTGCCTTCTAAGTCCCAGATCTTGATGCTGGGTCCAGTGGCAGCACAGAGCCAGTAGCTATTGGGGCTGAAGCAGAGGGTATTACCTATGTCACCACCTTCCAGAATATAGAGGTGCTTACCCTCATTGAGATCCCACAGCATGGCCTGACCATCCTTTCCTCCAGAAGCACAAAGAGAGCCATTGGGAGAAACTGTAACTGTGTTTAGGTAGCCCATGCCGACAATGTGCTTTGTCTTCAGCTTGCATTTGGCCAAGTTGCAGACCTTGACCAGCTTGTCCCAGCCACAGGAGATGATAATGGGGTTGCTGCTATTGGGTGAAAAATGGACACAGTACACCCACTCTGAGTGGCTCTCATCCTGCACACTGTATTTACAGACATCCAGGGTGTTCCATAGCTTGATAGTCTTATCCCGGGCACCAGAGACAATCAGATGGTTGTCTGAAGAGAATGCTACACTCAGCACATCCTTGGTGTGACCAACAAAGCACCTGGTGGTAGTGCCAGTTGTGGAATCCCACAGTCTTAGTGTGCCATCCCAGGAGCCTGAGAGTGCAAACTGGCTGTCAGAGGAAATGACCACATCACTAACAAAATGTGAGTGACCCCTGAGGGCCCTCTGGGGGATCCCATATTTGTCTCATCTCTGGTAAGCTTCCACATGATAATGTTCTTATCTTGGGAGGCTGACAGGATCATGTCAGGGAACTGGGGAGTTGTGGTGATCTGAATCACCCAGACATGGTGACCTTTAAGGTTACCCCAAATGGTCATCTGTTCAGTCATGATGACAAGACTTCGCTGGATCGCTCCAGAAGGAAGGATGGATCCAGATTGCACAGAGAGAGACCAGCCATAGATCCTTCACACAAGCTGCCTAGCAAGAAAAGAGGCAGTCAGGGTGAAACATTTTTCTCCCTGTAACGAAGTTGGTAAGGAACATCTCTAAACTGTATGAGGTTGTTTGTTGAGGAAGAGTCCATTATTACATTTATGATCAATATTCTTCCAGCTTGTGCATAATTATGGAATCTTGTCTAACTTCCAAAAATTCAAATTTCAACAAATGCACTAGCATTTTTGTATGAGTGTAGCAGCAGCAAAAGTAGTAGTAGTAGTAGTAGTAGTAGTAGTAGTAGTAGTAGTAGTAGTAGTAGTAGTAGTAGTAGTAGTAATAGCCATCATTTACACAGAGCTGTAAGTTTTCTGGTTATCCTGTGTAGAAAGTATTATTATTATGCTCATTTTGCAGGTGAGGAAACTGAGTTTCATTGGAATCAAATAACTTTCCCTGGGTCATAGGAAGGATAGGAGGTATGATATGTATATAGTTGGTTGGTGTTATTTTTTAAACTCAAAGTTTAGCACTCTAGACATTATATTACCTACCTCTATACATTGTCTGCACATTGGTACTCTAGTTCCAGAATAGATGGTGTCCATGAAGGAAAATCTTTTATTCACTGGTTTTATGTAGGAGCATAACTATGGGAGGTTGAATAAAACCCCTGCTCTGCTTCTGTATCAGTGTGAAAGAGTAAAATAGGAAAAAAAAATGAAATGATAAAAAGAAATTGCAATTGAGGCAAAGGTGAAGCCATAGAAATTATATATGGTAGGGTTAGCTCATTTCTCCATAATACCAGATGATATTAGAAGATATAAATTATTTCAACACAACTATAAAACACTTTTTACACAAATAAAGATAGATCTAAATAATTATCAGAATATTAATTGATTGCATTTAGACCAAGACAATATAATTAAAATGAAATATTACCTAAATTATTTTATTTATTCAGTCCAATGTAAAAAAAATCACAAAAGAAAACAACTACCCAAAGACTTCTTTATAGAGTTAAAAGCACAATAATAAAATTCATCTGGAAGAATATATATTGAGAATCACAACAAAAAAGTGGGCAGGAAGGTAGTACTATCCTAGTAGTACCAGATCTCAAACTATATTACAAGTAGAAATAAACAGAAGAATTTGAAGTTTGTTAAGAAATACGGAAGTCAATTCAATAACATGATTTTAGAATACAATATAGAGAAGTAAATGTGCACAACAGCCTTTTATTTGAAAAACTAAAAGAACTTTTCTATCAGGGTAAGAAGTCAATATTCAGCCAACAAACAAAAGACCTATCGAAAGAACTGGAAAACAACCTTGCAGAAAAGAGGTAGCTTACTTAGGTATATGCATGCCATATACCTGAATAAGCTACAAATGACTACATGTCTTAAATAAATACAGTACACACAACTCCAAAAGACTCATGTTGGAAAGAGATGTCTTCATTCAGAGAAAGAACTATGGAGTTTGAATGCAGATTGAAGCAAACTACCCACTCCATTTGTTTTTCTTGTTTGGAGTTGTTTCCTCTTTCCCATCCTTCATTCCAATGTTTATAATGCTTCTTTACAACCTGACTAATGACTAATGTGAAAGTATTTGCAGATCGTATACTTGATTGCATGCCACCATGGGGGGGGGGGCATTTGAAACTCAAGGGACTGTGGAACTGAATGTTGTAAACTAAAAATAAACAAACAAATTAATAAAGACAAAAAAGAAAAAGAAAAAATATACAGAACACCATGCCAAGGTGATATCAGAAGCAAATTAGGGAAACAAGGAAGAAATTGCTTGTAAGAAAACATATATATATATATATATATATATATATATATATATATATATATATATATAATATGACCAACACACAAGATAGAGGGTATGACAAAAGGTAAAGCAGAAAATTTCAATTACATATAATTAAAAGATTTTTACTGAGGTGTCTCGATTAATATCTCTGCCTTCTCCACATGCCAGTGTGGACCACAATTCCCAAAGATCTGAAATGAAATAAGCGTGTTATCCACATCTTGACAGAGAGGTGATACTCCAGCATGAACACATCTTCAGATTTCAGCATGGTAACATTTGAAACAAAATGACAATGAATATTAAAAAGTCCTACTAAAAATTCAGCCCCAACTCATGAGATAACACAATGTTGGACACTACTGAAGCAACTACACCTACAAATAAAATTAGAAGAGAAACAGGAAACTACAGGGGGAAATATTAGCTGCAATCTTTTCTGATAAAGTTTTTATTTATAAATTATGTAGGGAACTCATCCAGATTTATGAGAACAAGAACAATTCTCCAATTGATAGTCAAAGGATATTAATAAGAAATATTTATAAAATGACACAATTGGGAGTAAAAAATGACATATGTAGGAACATATGTGGAGAAGTAGGTATGTCAGTTCACAGTCTATAGGAAATGTTAACTAGTCTTGATATTCTATTTTTTTAAATTTTTTTTTGCTTTTCTGGAGGGGCAGTTGGGGTTAAGTGACTTGCCCAAGGTCACATGGCTAGTAAGTGTTAAGTGTCTGAGGCTGGATGAGTGCTCATGTCCTCCTGACTCCAGAGTCAGCGCTCTATTCACTGTACCAATTAGTTGTGCCTCTAGTCTAGACATTCTAGAAGGGGAATTGGAACTATGCCCACAAATTTACTATGTTCTGTATACCATTTCACACAGCAGTACCAGAATAATTTTATACCCCAAATCATTGGAATGTCTAAACAAGTTATGATTTATGAATGAGATGGAATATTACTGTGTTAAAGTAATGAAGGGGATGATTTCAGAGAAACCCATGAAGAACCGATGTAGATTGAAGTGAGTAAAATCAGATCAATCAAAAAACAAATAAGAATACATAATGATAAGCCATTTTGAAAAACTTAGGTACTGTGATCAACACACCTGACTACCATTCCTAAGGACTTGAAATGAAATAAGCATGTTGTTCACAACCTGACAAGGAGGTGATAAACTACAATGCTAATTTTTGGAGGGATTTTATTTTGGAATTGGACCAATATATGTTTTGTTTGACTATACATGTTTGTAATTTTTGTTTGCTTTCTTTCTTTCAAATGTAGATTTTATTTCAAGTAAAGGATCATATAAGTGGTTTCATTTCAAGATCACTAAAATGTTATCATTCAAAAAATTTTCCCCCATCTTTTTGACTTAATTGTGAAAATCTGCAATTAGATCTCTATTTCCCTTAGTTCAAAGTAAGAACAAACTTAATGAAAGTGCCCTAAGAAGTAAAAACTAGTTGATTCATTCAATTAAATTAAATGTAATGAAATAAACACTTGTTAAAAATAAATATACTAGATTGCATCACACCTAACAGATTGGCTAGTATGACAAAACAGGAAAATGATTCATGTAGGATAAGATTTAGGAAAATTGGAACACTAATTCATTTTTGGTGAAGTTGTTAACTGATTCAACCATTCTGGAGAACAATTTGGAACTATGCCTAAGGAGCTATAAAAATGTGCATATATACCATTTGACCCAGCAATACCACTACTAAGTCTGTATTCCAAATAATAAATCATAAAAATGAGAGAAGGACCTATGTGTACAAAAATATTTATAGTTGCTCTTTTTGGTGGTGGCCAAGAACTGAAAATTTAGGGGATGACCATCAAGGAATGGTTGAACAAATTGTGGTGGATGATTGTAATGGAATACTATTTTGCCATAAGAAATTACAGCATATATCTTTAAGTGGACTTCAGAACATCCTGTAAAGACTTATATGAATTGATACTAAGTGAGATCAACCAGGAGAAAATTGTACACAGTAGCAGCCACAGTGTGCAATGACTGACTGATAGACTTAGGTCTTCTCAGAAATGCAAGAACCTAAACCAGTTCTAAGAGACTTGTGATGGAAAATGCCATCCACATGCAGAAAAAGAAATAGAGAGTCTGAATGCAGATGGAAGCAGACTATTTTCTTTTTTTTAATTTGTTTTGTTCTGTTATATATTATTCTTTTTCATTGTTATTCCCATTCATTCTAATTCTAATTAGTCATATGACTAATGTGAAAATATGTTTAATAGGAGTATATGTAGAGCCTTATATCAGATAGCATGCCATCTTAGGGAGGAGGAGAAAATTTAAAACTTATATAAATGAATGTTGAACACTAACAATGAATAACTTTAACTAATTTAATCAATTAACTAAGATTAATTAATTAACTAAAACTATTTCATGTACAAGGCAAGAGAGATTAGCATTGTGGTCAGAGTTCTGGACTTAGTTTCAGAAAGCCCTGGGTTCAAGTATCCCATGTCTGACACTGTGTGATCTCTTGTAAATTATTTAAGCAATTCCTAACTGAAGAGTTAGTAGTAGGAGTAATAATAGCTAGCATTACCTATTGTTGGTGGAATTAATGAAGATACCATGCGATAAAGAAATCATAACTCTCTTGGCTATTTCTGAGGTTAAAAGCACTCTGAGAACTCTTCAGAAAAGTAATGGATAAAAATGAAATCCCCCTTGTCCTCAAGGTATTTTTACTGCACTTACTGTGCTTTGCACCTTAGTGTGAAGCAAAATTAGAGTTGTTCTTCTCGGGTGTTGATATGTAAGTGATATAAAAGGACAAAGAACAATGATTAGCACAGTTCCAGGTACATAATAGGCACTTTAAGTGGAAATTGAATGGCTTGACTTGAAAATATATGAAAACTCTTAAGAAACTAAAGCATTTGTGAATTAAAGTAATCTTTAGAAAACAGATATTTGAAGGAGAGGAGAGGAAGTAAGTTTCATTTTATTTCATTTTGTTTTGTTTTTTTGCATTTTGGAAGGGGAAAGGTAAGGCAGTTGGGGTTAAGTGACTTGCCCAAGGTCACATGGCTAGTTGTATGTGTGTGTTAAGTGTCTGATGTCAGATTTGAACTCAGCTCCTCCTGACTCCGGGGGGGACTCCAGGGCCAGTGTTCCATTCACTGTGCCCCCTAGTTCCCCCAAGGAAGTAAGTTTCAAAGATTAACTTTGTCAACTCCATGAATTTTCTTAGTGTAGGCTCTGTCTCTAGGGCTTTTAGATAGAAATCTAAATTTGATGCTTTAAAAATCCTAATGCTATATGTGAGACGATGCAAAGATTCCCAAGAATGGGAACCTCACAAGATGGGCATGTTGAAACTAGTTTTATAAAAGAGATATCACAGAGCATTGATCAACCCTGGACCATCCAGTTCAAACATGTGACTTTCAAATGGGAAAACAAGTTTTACAAAAATCAACAATCCGGAGTGATAGTTAATGCAGGTATTATGATGCCAGTTTCATAAATGAGGGAGCTAACTATTAAGAAGTAAAATGACTCACAAACAAACAACAACAACAAAAAAAAACTAGCCATGTGACCTTGGGCAAGTTACTTAACCCCAATTGCCCTCCAAAAAAGGAAAAAAAGAAGTAAAATGACTGCTCCAAGGTTACACAGAAATTGTTGTAAAACCAAGGCTTCTGTCTCTATATCCAGTGTTCTTTCTATTACATTGCCTAGTTTCCCTGCAGATTAGCATGTTTGTTTTACACTACTATATTAGGATGGAGGAGTATGATTGAGCACATTATTATACAGATAAAAATAACCTGAACTGATATGCATAATTTATGTGGAAAATATTATAAATTATAAATTACTAAATTGTTGTCCTATTCCCATTATTTACAATAATAAAATTGGATTTTTTTTTAATGTCCATTGTTGTTTTGTCTCAAATGTGACCATGTGGAAATTTGGAGATGTATTCATGTTGGACTATGAACTCTGGTGTGTGGCAAAGTCAGAGATATTAATCCAGACCACTCAGTCAAAAGAATACAATCTAGAATGGGAGAAAATAAAGTGGGTAGACTGTCTTCAGGGCATAAAAATACACCTGATTTTCAAGATAGAGCAATTGAAATCAACTGAGAAAAAAGAATTAGGGATGGTCACTTTTCAGGATATTTGAACAAGGTGGCCTCTGAAATCACTTTTAGCTCTGAGATTCTGTAATTCTGACATTCTTTTTGTATGATGAATCATTGAAAATCAAGACATGTCTCAAGCAACAAGCATTTTATAGCTTTTATATTGTGGCAGATTTAAAGGACTTCTTATTTTGACCATGTTCAGCTAAGAGCCGAGTATAGGAAAATCTAAATGGTATAGAGATGGTAAATAATGATAGTAATATTGACATCTTTGGCTATGAATGAGCCTCAGAAGCTGTTGTATTTCTTCTTCTTGGACCAGACAAGCTTGAGATTTAAGATAAATTAATTTGCTATGCACATGTTTGTAGGGTAATCTTATGACCCTTCTACTCAGTTCAAAGGTAAATAAATCAGTTATGATCAAGTGAGTGAATGTTGAAACAAGCATCCAGATGGAGCACTCTGTCCATCAAAAAGAAAAAAGAAAGATAATCAGCACTTTGCTTAGCAACAGAGGTTTAATTATGCTAGTTAATCTAGGAGGTGAAAATGAGGGAGTAAGGTCTTATGCTGAATTAAAATTGATTGACTACAGAAAATGTCCTTGAATTGAAGAAAAGAAATGATTTGACCTTTGAAGCCATCAGACTAATAAACTTTCCTTTAAAAAATACTGTTTTCTCCCAAGGAAGTTTGATTGATCATTCTTAAGCATGCTGTCAGCAAAACATTATAATTTTCCAATAATTTGGACATGCCTCATCCAAAGACAAAAACTGTTTAGAGAGAGATAGGGAAAAGTTATTTGCAACCTCAGGTGAAGGCAAGGAATAATTTCTAATTTATATGCAAAACAACAATTTAGAAAACACATCACAATACTTACCACCCATTCCTGCAAGCTCAATTAGTTTTTTTTTTTTTTTAAATCAACACACATGCAAACAAGATTGACTTAGAAGAAATCCTATCTTTGGCACAATGATATTACTTCCTAATGGAGTCAACTATTTAGCTGTATGAGGTGCCTGGCAGGCTTAAAATAACACATAAGAGGCATGATGTTTCTGGCAGAATGGAACATATTATGGATGATTCAGGATATAACCAGAGTCACATTATTAAAAGATTATCTGGGGCTGATTCCCAAAGACTCACAATAAATACAGCCAAGTATGATACACAAGTATGCCAGGGTATTAACATTTAGTGATCTCATTGATCTAATTTTATTTTGAATTATTTTGAAAGGTGAGAGTTTGGGGGTGTGCATGTTTGTATGTGGGGGGTAAGTAAACAATGAATAACATTTCTAATGTGTTAAATACTCTCCCAAAGCCTGAGGGACTCCATCTTCCTTACCACTGTTCTCCTTATGGATAAATACAGATTTGGACCTACACATAAAATCACATGTTTACATATACACCTTATGGGTTCAACAATATAAATTAAAAGTAAACATGGACTAGATGAAAAACATGCCAGATGTAATACATGAGAAATCATAATTTGAAAGACAACAAAACATCCTTTGGTCTGTTTTCTTTTGAAACATGGCTAATATGGAAATGTTTTTAATGACTGCACATCTACAATCTCTATCAGTGTTTTCCTACTCAAGGAGGGGTAAGGAAGGAAGGGAGAGAATTTGGAACTCAAGATTTAAAAAATAACAAATGCTAATTTTTTTTACATGTAATTGAGAAAAAAATAAAATAAAAATGTAGAAAAAATCTTGTTTACTAATGTTGCCAATGTACTCTTCTAATAATCACCAGTATAAAACAGGGGTTTATAGGGTTTTCAGGGAGGATAAGCACTTCTGGTGTGAGGGCTTGCTGAGCTCTTCCCAGGGATGTTCATCCACATTTGGCATCTGCTTTTTACCCAACTCTCACATGTGACTTGAAGAAGCTAAGCTACTTTCCAGTAAAACTGTCTTGGCCAATGTGCATGTAGTATCTATATCTGATTGCATGCCATCTTGAGAAGAGGCAAGGAGGGAGTGAAGGGAGGTGGAAATTGAGGATTCAAAACCTTATAAAATCTTATTCAAAATCTCATAAAAACAAATGTTGAAACTAAAAATAAATAAATGCATTTATGTGGCAACACCAATGCTTCTTGCCCCAGGACCACCAGCAAAGACTGTGACCCAGATTCCAGCAGGGCAAAACAAGAAATTTCTGCCTCAGTGCCAGCAGAGAGATTCCTGCTAATGCCCTCTGGACAGTCACTTGTTCCCCCTATGATCTATAAGCCTGAAGCTGGAAGAAGCAGCAATGGCAGCCTCTGTCATCTCTGCCAACACAGGGGCAGGGGCTGGACTGCATTCTTCTCTTACTAAGGATCAACAGGGTATCCCACTGAACTGTTACTTTCTC
Source organism: Gymnobelideus leadbeateri (assembly GCA_011680675.1). NCBI lineage: Eukaryota > Metazoa > Chordata > Mammalia > Diprotodontia > Petauridae > Gymnobelideus > Gymnobelideus leadbeateri. The sequence goes on along the minus strand of WOXC01012154.1, from coordinate 74,469 downwards.
TTTTGTGTTTATGTGTTAAGAAGTCTGGAAATCTCCACAGATGCCAGTGATTCCCTCTCCTGAAATCTGCTCCAGCCAGCCTGCAGTTTGGGACTACTAAGCTCACATGGGACTGTGTTGAATATGAAATGATGATATCTAAAAAATAAAATTAAGAGGTGAGAGAGACATATATTGGGAGAAGGAGAAAGGGAGAGAGAGAATAGGATAAAATATCTCACATAAAATAGGCAAGAAAAAACTATTACAATGGAGGTGAAGAGCAGAAAAGTGAAAGAGAATGAGGCAACCTTACTCTCATTGGATTTGTCTTAAGGAGGGGTAACATACACACTCAATTGGCTATCTTACCCTACAGGAAAGTAGGGAGGAAAGGGATAAGAGGGAGGATAATAGAAGGGAGGGCAGATTCAGGAAGAGGGTAGTTAGAAGCAAACACTTTTGAAAAGGGACAGAGTCAAAGGAGAAAATAGAATAAGTGGGGGGAGGGATAGGATGGAGGGAAATATAGTTAGTTTTTCACAGCGTAACTGCTATGGAAATGTTTTGTATATCTACACATGTACAACCTATATTGATTGCTTGTTTTACCAGTGGGGGTCGGTAAGGAGGAAAAAAAAAGAATCTGGAAATCAAAGTTTTAAAAGCAAATATTAAAAATTATTTGTTACATGCAACCAGGAAATAAGATATACAGGCAATGGGGTATAGAAATCCTACTTGCCCTATAAGAAAGTAACGTGTGGGGCAATGGGGGATGACATAACAGATAACAGATGGGTGAAGGGGTATTCAGAATGCCTACTATCTCGGGGTGGGGGTTAGGGGAGAGACAGGAAGAAAATTTGCAAGTCAAAACCTTGTGGAAGTGAATGTTGAAAATGATATATATACATTTTAAAAGACAACTATTCTGAGCAATGCAATTATCTAAAACAATTCCAAAAGACTTATCATAAAAAAATGCAATCCATATCCAGAGAAAGAAATATAGAGTCTAAATGTAGATTGAAGCATTTTTTACTCTTTTTATCTCTTATTTTCTTTCTCATGGTTTTTCCCTTGGTTCTGATTCTTATTTATAACATGAATAATATGGAAATATGTTTAATATGGTCATACATGTAGAATCTATATGCCATCTTAAGAAGAGGAAAGGAGGGAGTGGAAGGAGGCAGAAATTTAGAATTCAAAATCTCATAAAAAAAGTTGAAAACTAAAAATAAATAAATTGTTAAGAAACAGTGATGATGGTGAAGATAATGAGAAAATCTGCTAGGCCTTATAATGAAATAACATGGTCTCAAATCCTGATTTCTGTCCTATTCCCTAGTTTTACATGATCTCCAAGTTTGGTTCCCTGATCTCTGTTGGCAGGAAATTAAGGTTAATCACAAATAATGTCATCATCCACTTTCCACCTGCACCTTTGCTTTAGGCAACAAAATGCTCCTCTAAGCTTATAACTTCAAGTGCCATCATCATGGGACTAGCTCAGCTTTGGAGAGTCAACACTTTCCCACCAGCCTAACCTTCCTCTCCCCCCTGCTTAGAGGGCTACAGGGTGGAGCACTAAACTTCTCTCAAAATTTTCCTTTATAGAGGGCATCACTTGGACTTTTCAGATCACTCCAGTTTCCATGTGTTTGGTTTCACCTCAACCAAACAAAAAGCTCCTGCTCCAGGTTTCCCCTGATGCCTCCCTTGCAGTTTTCTTTGGTCTGTCGCTTTCCATTATATTGCTCTTTGAGTGCAGGAGCTTCCTTTTCCTTATTTGTATCAGCAGTAATTAGCACAATTCTTGGCAAATATAGGCACTTATTTGATATTTACTGAATTGAATCGAATTGAAATCTAAGATTAATTTGTCAGCTAAATATATGGATAGAGACCTCATCAAAAACTTAACATATGCAAAGTACTTTGCAAAACTTAAAAACAACAACTATGTAAATATGTGATATTATTTTGACCTATTCTCTTTCAAATCTGAGGAATATCTTTGTGGAAAATTCAGATCAAAGGATTTTGGAGATGAAATATATATTAGATAGCATTCTGTCTATTGCTTTGTTTTGTAGGTAAGGAATATTAATCTTGAAGCACTTACTTGAATTCTCTAAGGTTACATCTTTAGTGATGGATTTAGAGCTCTTATGTCTCCAAGTTATATTGCTTGTCTTCTGGAAGACTGTGAGGTCTAGAGAAGGAGTGCTACACTTAGCCTGAAGAGAAGCCAGGATATGAATCCAATTCCTTTGCTTTTTTTTTTTTTTATTTTAGTTTTAATATATGTAATAAAACAAGCATTTCCATAACATAGTAAAATAAAAAATGATTATACAATTTGTTATGATCAATGGAATACTTACTAGTTGTTTGAAATTAAACACATGATTTAAGCCATTAAAATAACAGTTCACTTATTTGGAAAATGAACATACACACACGTATCTATATCATCACCTACATACTAGCTTGTTCTTCATGTATATAAAATTATTTACAAACGTTAGACCACTCGTGTGGGTTCTTATCATTGAGAAGTAACATAGTATAATGAATAGAGTGCTAATGTATATGAGTCCTTCTTTTGAAAATTACTAGATATGTTACTATGGACAATTCAATTAATCCCAATGTGTTCCACCTTTGTCCTCTTTAAAGAGGTAAAAGAATAACACCACATTTATAATGTGTCATGGATTTGTTGTAAATATATAAATAACAAATATCAGTATCATCATAATCATTATTTTCTTCAATGGAATTTATATAGAAACAGTTTTGGAATCAGTCACTAACCAACTATTATTATTTTATGTTAAATTATCTCTGGATTAATGCATAGGTAGATAAAAGAATGGCTTATTTTACTTGACCTAATTCTCTCTAGTTTCCCTGAGAGTATGCCTGGTATAACTTCAATTCCAAAATATTTTATGGTGATGAAATGCCACTTGACAAGTTCTCACCAGATTTTTATCCTCTCTACTAGGTATCCATAGTCTTAAAGTTTTTGTTCCATGTTGCTTAGAAATTGTGAATATTTGGGATGGTGATATCCACTTAAAATATTAAGAGTATTTTAGCATATAAATACTATACCCTAGTGATTGTGGACAGAAATTCACTCTCTGATAATGGAATGTTTCCCTTCTAGACTAATGGTTATATTCTTTGTGATATTCCAAAGTCTATATTTGTAATATAAGAATTTGTTATTTTTAGTCCATTGAAGATAGTGAACTTCAGATATTTAATTCTGCCAACCATTTTATATCTTGAGAGGTATTCAGCAGCTTTGCTGTATTTTTTATGGTCTGCAGAGTTGTTCTGTACACGCTCTTCTATTTCCTTGTATGATCTACAGAGAAAACTAATTCTCTTCTCCTTAAATACAAATCTTCTGTAGTTTTTTTTTTCCCCTGTATTATCTGTTTACAATAAACTATTCTTGAATTTTAACCATAATAAAACCTCTAATGTCCACAGATGAATTTCTATGACTTGGCCACATGTTTCATGTTTCTTTTTCAACATATTGTTGGCTGAGATATGTGACTCTGATTCCAATAAAGTAAGAAATCCATAAGCATTTATCAATTTCAATCTATTTTCTAGCCAATACACTAAGCAGTACAATGATTATATTCCAACCTTGAACCAGCTATTATTCATGTCCAGCATGTATACAAACATGTACATATTCATATGTGTATATGTGTGATGTGTACAAACACATATGTGCATGTATATATATTCATGTTTTATATGCATGTATGTATATTCTTGCTTAAATTACTCTCTCTAGTAGACACTATAGAAATGTTTCCTGTTTCTTGAGAGCGCAGAAGCCAAAGTGAAGATTAAGAAAAGAAGTTTATGCTGACACTTTGTAGATCAATTGAGAAATCTCTGACTATGTTGTGTTGTTCCTTCTGCAGTCAAGCAGAAGGCATGTCTTATGAATGTTTTACAATGAATGTGTGGAGAAAAGAAAAAGGGAGACCTTATCAAAATTCTATTCCATCAGAACAGGTATAAAGTTACAAATAAGTTTTGTCAAGAGAATTCTCTAGAAATTTTGACGAGCTGGCATTCTGGAAAGATTGTTTCCTAAGATTATTAAGAGAGGAAAAGGAAAAAAAGAACTAATCTTATTATTGTTAACTTTATATCTTTTTTTTTCCCAAATGCTTTACTAAATTCCTGTTTACATCATTCATTTATGCCAGATTTTGAGTTACAATTTTTCCCCATTTTTTCCCTGCCACCCCATTCCAGAATAGCAGTACCACAGGATATCCCTTCATCGAATCTATCTTCTCCCATGCCCTCCTTGACTCACCCACTAGGGCAAGGTGAATCCCCATGCCCCAATGCCTGTACATCTTATTTCCCAATTCTACACAAAATAGTATTAATAATAGTATTTATACATTTTTACACATTTGACTTTAAAACTTTGAATTCCATATTCATTCTCTTCCTCCTTTGTCACCCATCCTTACTGGGAAGATAAGCAATTCAGTATATGTTCTACATGTGTAGCTATGCAAAACATTACCATAGTTGATATATTCTAAAAGACTGACTATATTTTCCCCCCTCCTATCCCACTTCCCACTTGGTCTATCCCCTACTTTGATCATGTCCCTTTTCACAAGTGGGTGCTTCCAACATCCCTCCCCCCTTCCCTTCTACCCTCCCTTCTATCATCCCCACTCTCATCCCCTTCCCCCCTACTCTCCTGTAGGGTGAGATATCCTATTTAGTATGTATGTCATTCCCTCCCTGATCCAAATTCAATGAGAATAAGGTTTTGCCTTTTAGCCTTCCTGTTCTTCCCCACCCTTTTAACCATTTTCCCTTGCCTCTTCTCTATGAGAGTTTACCCCATTCTGTCTCTCCCCATCTCCTCTCATTATATTCATCTCTCACCACTTAATTTTACCTTTTAAGTATCATCCCTGGCTATTAAATTGGACCTGTGTCCTCGATCTATGTATGCCTGTAAACATATGTGCACGCATTCACATATGTATTCATATGCCCATATACCCTTCTTCAACTATTTTCATACTGAGAAAAGTGTCATCAGTTACAGTTATTGTTTTTCCATGTAGGGATGTATATAGTTCAACTTTGATAAGTTCATTATGATTTCTTTTCCCTGTTTAACTTCTCAAGCATCACTTGCTTCTTTTATCTGAATATCAAATTTTCTATTCAACTCTGGTTTTTTCATCAAGAATGCTTGAAAGTCATCTATTCCCCTGAATGACCAAAATTTCCCCTGAAACATGACACTCAGTTTTGCTGAGGAGTTGATTCTTGGTTTTAATCCCATGTCCTTTTTCCTGAGGAATATCATATTCCAAGCCCTTCAATCCCTCAGTGTAGAACCTGCCAGATCTTGAACTATCCTGATTGCATTTCCACAGTATTCAAATCATTTCTTCCTGGCTGCTTGTAATATTTTCTCCTTGATCTGGGAATTCTGGAACCTGGCTATAATATTCCTAGGAGTTTTCTTTTTAGGATCTTTTTCAAGAGGTGATCTGTCAATTCTTTCAAGCTCTGTTTTGCCCTCTGTTTCTAAAACATCAGGACAGTTTTCCTGGATAATTTCTTGAAGAATGATTTCTAGAAGAATTTCTTTTCTCATGGTTTTCAGGTAGTCCAATAATTTTTAAATTATCTCTCCTGGATCTATTTTAGGTCAGTGGTTTTTCCCATGGGATATTTCACATTTCCTTCTATTCTTTCATTTGTTTGGATCTGTTTAAAAGCACTAGCTTCCCTTTGGTCCATTCTACATCCGAAGGAAAGATTCGCCTCAGTGAACCTTTGAGATTCTTTTTCCATCTGGCAAATTCGGCTTTTTAAGGCTTTCCTCTCCTCATGGCTTTTTCAGCCTCTTTTGCCTTTTTTAAGGTGTTATTTTCCTCAGTAAGACTGTTGACACTTCTTTCATAATTTTCTTGCATCATTTTCATTTCTCTTCCTAATTTTTCCTTTACTTCTCTTATTTGATTTTCAAAATCCTTCTTAAGGTCCTCTATGGCCTGTAACCAGCTCATATTTTCATTTGGGGCTTTTAGTGCAGGAGTTCTGATCTCCCAGTCCTCCTCCTGTTCCATGCTCCGATCCTCTTTGCCCCCAAAATAGGAGTCTAATTTTGAATTTTTTTTTGTTTATTTTGTTTCCTTTGCCTAGGCATGTTGCCACACAGTTACTTGACTTTTGGGCTTGTTGCCACATTAGGACTCTGCCACCAGCTAGGGGAGCTTCTATCCCAAATGCCAGTGTTTTCCCAACTTCTGGAGGTATTAGTTGGGTGCCCTCTCTGACGTGCCCAAAAGATCTGGCAAGCTGGTCAAACACCCCAAGACCTCTACCCCAGACCGAAATCCAGATCCTAGAAGGTTAAATAAAGAGTGCTTACCCCCAAGACTGATCGCCACATTCCCCTACAATTAGCAGGGCAGGAACTGAAGCTGCCACTTTTGTCTGAGGCTGTGCTGAATCTTCTCAGTGGCTTCTCGACCCCCAGGAAAGAGGTCACCCACTCTCCCAACTAATGAGTCCCAAAATTCATACCTCACTAAACTCTCCCTTTGTCCTAGGTATCTATGTGTTGGTATTTGTGGAAACTCCACAGCTGTTGGTGTTCTGGAGCCCCTCAAGCTGGATGCTGGTCAGGCCACCCTGGGGCTAAAACCTCAGACTCAGGGGCCTGGGCTGGGCTCACAGAGCCCTGCACTGGCAGCTCCCTGCCGGGCTGCTTGGATGTCCTCACTGGGAGGTTACCTCCTCTGTGTCATTGTGTGGGTTCTGGAGCTCCAGAGGTTGTTTAGAGTAACCTTTTATACGAATTTGGAAATTGTGGTAGCAGGAGCTGCATGGAAGGGTTGTTTCAACTTTATATCTTAATACAACAAATTTTATATAAAAGAAATATAAAGAAGATTCTAAAGAAAATTGACAATGAATAGATGGAACTTAAAGAAATCATAGAGATCTTAAAAGTGCCAAAGTCATCTAATCTGATATTGAGGAATTGAGATGACTCTGAATATGATCCTTCTCATGGCCAAACATCTCATTAATTGTTTTTTATCTCATAATTAATTAAATTTCCCTAGTTAATAAATTATATATGAAGCAACATTGGTATTTACTTCATAGAAAAAATATAGTAATTACTAATGGGAAACAATTACTGGCTAGAAACTTGGGATGCATATTCAAACTAATTAATTAATTAATGAAGAGATTGAAGTTTTATGACATGAAACTATTCAAGCTTGCTCCTGGACTGCTTTAGAGCTCTAGATGATGATGATGGTGATGATGATAGTGATGGGTATGTCTGTGTGTATGTGTATGTAAAGTGAGTGGAGTTATCTTAAACCTATTTGATCTCTCTTTTCCTCTCCCTCTCTCTCTCTCTTTCTCTCTCTCTCTCTCTCTCTCTCTCTCTCTCTCTCTCTCTCTCTCTCTCTCTGTGTATGTATATGTATACACATATATGGATATATGTGTATGTATGGATATATGTATGCATATATACACACACACATATATATATATTCAGATGTATATATGTATAAAATAATCCTCTTTAATCCCTAAAAATAATGTATAAAAATGAATGATAGGTAGTTTTGGAAGGAAGATATCAAGAAGACAGAATTATTAAGAACTAATTCAAGGAGGCAGAGGCAAGATTGTGGAACAGAAGCAGTAACTTCTCTAACCTCCTCCATGAATCCCTTCACTATACTTTATTTATTTATTTATTTATTGCTTTTTGGAGGGCAATTGGGGTTAAGTGACTTGCCAAGGTCACACGGCTAGTTTTTGTGTTAAGTGTCTGAGGCCGGATTTGAACTCAGGTCCTTCTGACTCCAAGGCCGGTGCTCTACTCACTGTGCCACCTAGCCACCACCCTTCACTATACTATTAAAGTGAATCTGAATGGATTTTAGAGTGACAGAACGCACTGGGAGATGGAGCATGGCAGATTCCCAGCCCAGGAAAGTGTCCATGTAGGTCTGGGTAGGGGGAGTGCAAAGCACAGGGGAGCTGCACCAATGTAGACCAGAGAGCAGACTACTGCAGAGTGAGAAGGACCCCAAGCCAGCAGATTCATGTACCCCAAGGCTGATTTGCAGTCATCTCACCATGGGATGGGAGGATCAGTAGGAGCTGGGTAAGAGAAAGCTCAGGGCCGGCAACAGAGACAGCTGCTTCTCTTGGGGCTATCAGCCCACAGCCTGGAAATTTTAAAATCATCTACCTGAATTTCCAGAAGCCAAGTTGGTAAAGTAAACCCTAGCTGCTCTGATACCCCTCCCTGACCCAGAATATCTATAGAGAAAGTTCCCACCCAGAGTAAAGTCCTAAAATAGTGGAAATAGCCTCAGGCTTAGGAGTCACTGAGAAAGGGAGTAACTGAGGCAGTAAGGAGTCTGAAGTGAAGGGAAGGAAGGGGCCCAACAAACAGCACCTCAACTGACCAGCAGGAGCTCCCAAATCGCATGGTGGTGGAGCTAGCAAGCACTAACTTCAGAAGCTCTGGTGGTCCTTAGCACCACCAGGGGAATTTGAAAACACCAGCTCTGCATGGGTGCCAGCTGCTCAGGCTCCCTGAGCTGTAGCCCAGGGCCATAGAGGTGGAAATCTGAAGTGGCCAGACCACCCCTCCCCGACAGATTACTTTGGGAGGTTCAGGATAACTCAGGGGAAACTATGAGAAACCTGGATTTCTCCTCAGTTCAAAAACCTGGAGGCGACAGCACACAAAGTCAACAACCAGGCCCTTAGCTCCCCCAGCCTCAGACATCAATGAATAGGTAATCACAATGGGAAGGAAGGGAGATAAGAAGGGAAAGGCAAGGAAATCAATCTGATCTTATTACAGTGCGCAAGGAAAAACAAATATAGAGGAAAACATGGGCTCTATACTCACAATTGCTATGACAGAAAGAAATATGAACTGGTCTCAAGCCCTAAAAGCACTCTTGGAGGAGCTCAGGAAAGATTTTAAAAGCCAAATGAGAGAGGTAGAAGGTAAACTCAAATCTACAATGACCAAATTGTAAAAAAAAAATTCACTAAAGATAACAAATCTTTAAAAAAGTAAAATTTGTGGGGGGCAGAGTGAATATGGCAGAGTAGAAATAAGACCTCTGTGTGGCTCTGGCTCCCACCCACTCGAATTCATGTAAAAGGTGACTCTGAACAAACTTTGGAGCTGTAGAAGCCACAAAATAACACAGAGAAGCTAACTTCCCACTGAGGACAGCCTGGATGGCTGGCAGTAAGCGGCCAGCATAAAGCTCCGGGAGTTGACCCCAGCCCAGGGCCAGGTTGAGGTTTTAGCCCTAGGGTGGCCTGACCAGCTGCTGGTTGGAGGAACTTCAGATCACCAGCAGGTGTGAAAGTTTCTAGAATTATCAACCCAGAGACACTAAAGATAAAGTGAGAGGTCAGTACAGTGTGGACTTTGGGATTCAATAGTTGGGAATGTGGTTGACCTTTTAAAACCACTGAGCTGGGAGGGGCGGAGCCAAGATGGCAGAGTAGAAACAGGGCGTCCAAGCCACTTTGCCCCTAGATTACCTCCAAACTATGTAAAAAGGGACTCTGAACAACTTCTGGAGCTCCAGCACCCACAGAACGACACAAAGAAGCTAACCTCCCACTGAGGACAGACAACAGCCCTGCAAAGAAGGACCAGCCCATTGGTCTGGGAGCTGGCAGCGCAGTGCATGGAGCATGGGGAGCCAAGCCCAGGTGTGTGGGGAACCGAGCCCAAGTCTGCCTGAGCCGAGGTTTTAGCCCCAGGGCAGCAGGGCCAGCAGCCAGCTGGAGGGACCCCAGAACAACAGAAGCTGTGGCTACTCCAGAATTATCAACATAGACATGCCTAGGACAAAGTGAGAGGTTAGTGCCCTATGGACTTTGGGACCAGTATTTGGGGAATGCGTCAGCTTCCTCCCCTGGGCTCTAGAAGCCACTGAGGAGACATGCCATTTTGTAGTTTTCAGGGGAAGCTCCTGCTCCTGGCCTGTGAACTGTAGGGAGATCTAGCAATCAGTCTTGGGGGGTAATCACTCTTGCTTTAACTTCCCTGGATCTGGATTGTGATCTGGGGTAGAGGTGATGGGTGGATTTCCAGCTTGCCAGAAACGGAAGTTGTCCCCCACACGTTCGGGACAAAAATTCCCCTGTCTGGCAGCAGAGCCATAGAGTGGCAACAAGCCCCAAAGTCAAGTAATTAAGTGGCAACATGCCAAGGCAAAGGAAACAAATTAAACAAAAAAATGCAACCCTAGACTCCTACTTTGGGGGCATAGGGCACTAAAAGGAGTGTGAGGTCAGAAGTCCTGCTCCAAAAGCCCCAGGGGAAAACATGAGTGGGTTGCAGGCCATAGAGGACCTTAAGAAGGACTTTAAAAATCAAATAAGAGAAGTGGAGGAAAAATTGGAAAGAGAAATGGGAAGGATGCAGGAAAAGTATGAAATGAGGGTCAACAGCCTGACTGAGGAAAACAACACCTTAAAAAATAGACTAACTCAAATGGCAAAGAAGGCCCTAAAGGGCAATGAGGAGAAGAATGCTTTAAAAAGTCAAATTTGCCAGATGGAAAAAGAATCTCAAAAGTTCACTGAGGATATTCATTCCTTCAGAGTTAGACTGGAGCAAATGGAAGCTAATGACTTTATGAGAAATCAAGATGCTGTTAAGCAGATCCAAACAAACGAAAGATTAGAAGGCAAGGTGAAATATCTCATGGGAAAAACCACTGACCTGGAAAATAGATCCAGGAGAGACAATTTAAAAATTATTGGACCACCTGAAAGCCATGATCAAAGAAAGAACCTGGAAATCACCCTTCAAGTAATTCTCAAGGAAAATTGCCCTGATGTTTCAGATCCAGAGTGCAAAATAGAGGTTGAAAGAATCCACCAATCACCTCCTGAAAAGGATCCCAAAAAGAAACCTCGCAGGAATATTATAGCCAGTTTCCAGAATCCCCAGGTCAAGGAGAAAATACTACAAGCAGCCAGGGAGAAACAATTTCAATATTGTGGAAACACAATCAGAATAGCACAGGACCTGGCAGCTTCTACACTGAAGGATCAAAGGGCATGGAATATGCTATTCCAGAGGGCAAAAGAGCTGGGATTGAAGCCAAGGGTCACCTACCCAGCAAAACTGAGTATTTTGTTTCAGGGGAAAATATGGTCATTCAGTGGAATAGAGGACTTTCAAGTATTCTTGAGGAAAAAACCAGAATTGAATAGAAAATTTGACATCCAGACACAAGAAGCAAGAGATGCCCTGAGAAGGTAATCAGGGAAAAGAAATCAAAAGGAACTTATCAAAGTTGAACTATTTACATTCCTATATGGAAAAACAATAACTGTGAGTGATGATATCTTTCTCACTATGAAAATAATGGAAGAAGGGTGTATGGTCATATGAATACATATGTGAATGTGTGTGTATATGGTTACAGTTATATATGGATAGAGGGCATAGGTTGAATTTGTTGGGAAGGGAGCATACTCAAGGGGTGAAATTAGGAGGTGAGAGAGGAAAGTGGCAAGAGGAGATGGGGAGAGATAGGGTAGGGTAAACTATCTCATGTAGAAGAAGTAAGGGGAAGTGGTTTAAGGCAGGGGAAGAATAGGAAGGAAAAAAGGCAAAACCACATTCTCATCGAATTTGGTTCAGGGAGAGAATGACATACATACTAAATGGGATATCTCAACCTAGAGCAGAATAGTGGGAAGGGGGATGAGAGGAGGGATGATGGATGGAAGGGCATCCTTGGGGGGAGGGGAGGTTGGGAGTACCCACTATAGAAGAGGGACAGGATCATGTAGGGAATGGACATGGTGGGGGGATGGGATGAGTGGGAGGGAATTATAAGCAGCCTTGTACAATATATCTACTATGATAATGTTTTGCATAGCTGGAGATGTACAATATATACCGAATTATTTATCTCCCCAGAGGAAATGGGTGACAAGGGAGGAAGGAAATGGATCTGAAATCCGAGGTCTTAAGATTAAATGTTTCAAATATATATAAATACTATTATTAATACTCTTTTGCTTGTAATTGGGAGGTAAGATGTGCAGGTGTTGGGACACAAAGATTCACCTTCCTCTAATGGAAAAGTCAAAGGGGCTAAGGGAGAAGATATGGGAGAGAGCAGATTGGAGGAAGAGATATCTTGCAGTACTGATATTCTGGGAGGGTGGATAGGGGAAAAACAGGTAGAGAAAAATGATTGTAACTCAAAATCTGGCAGAAATGAATGATGTAAAACAAAAGTTAATAAAGCATTTGTTTAAATTAAAAAAAAAAAACACTGTCCTGGAAAATAGACCAAGGAGAGATAATTTTAAAATGATTGGACTACCTGAAAGCCATGATCAAGAAGAAAAAAAAACCGGGCGGCTAGGTGGCGCAGTGAATAGAGCGCCGGCCCTGGAATCAGAAGGACCTGAGTTCGGAGCCGGCCTCCGACACTTAATCCACACAAACAAAAACCTAGCCGTGTAACCTTGGGCAAGTTACTTAACCCCAATTGCCCTAAAGGGGCGGCTAGGTGGCGCAGTGAGTAAGAGCGCCGGCCTCGGAGTTTGGATGACCCGAGATCAGATCCGGCCTCAGAAAATGAGCACCCACGCATAAATCAAATGACTAGCCGTGTAACCTTGAGCAAGTTACTTAACCCCAATTGCTTTAAAAAAAAAAAAAATTTAAAAAAAATTTAAAAAGAAGAAAAAAAAACCTAGAAATCATCCTTCAAGAAATTCTCAAGGAAAATTGTCCTAAAATTTTAGAATCAGAGGACAAAATAGATGTTGAAAGAGTCCACTGCTCCCCTCCTGAAAAAGATTCCTAAAAGGAAACTCCTAGGAATATTATAGCCAAGTTCTGGAATTCCCAGATCAAGGAGAACATATTACAAGCAGCCAGGAAGAAACAATTTCAATATTGTGGAAACACAATCAGGATAACACAGTATCTGTCGGCATCTACACTGAGTGATCAAATGTCTTGGAAGATGATATTTCAGAAGTCAAAGTCGCTGGGATTAAAACCAAGAATCACCTACCCAGCAAAACTGAATATCATGTTTCAGGGGGAAATATGGTAATTCAGTGGAATAGAAGACTTTCAAACATTCTTGATGAAAAAAAAGAATTGAATAGAAAATTTGACATTATATTCAAGAAGCAAGAGAAGCATGTGAAGGTAAACAGGGAAATGAAATAATAAGAAACTTATCAAAGTTGAACTATTTACATTCCTACATGGAATGGAAATGGAAAAACATTTTTGGAAATGGAAAAACATTACATGTTTTTCCATGGAAAAACATTAATTGTAACTCATGTAATGGAGTAATGGAAGAGAATACATATATATATATATATATATATGTGGGTTTTGTGTATATATATGTGTATGTATAGGTATATATAGATAGAGCTCACAGGACCAATTTATGTGAAGGGATGATATTTAAAAGGTGAAATTAAGAGGTGAGAGAGGAATATAATAAGAGGAGATGGGGAGAGACAGAATGGGGTATACTATCTTATATAGAAGAGGTAAGGGAAAATGGTTACAATGGAAGGGAAGAACAGGAAGGCAAAAGGGAATGGGTCAAGCTTATTTTTATTTAATTTGTCTTAGGGAGGGAATGACATACACACTAAATAGGGTATCTCGTCCAACAGTAGAATGGGGGGAAGGGGATGAGGGGGCTGTGATGGAAGGTAGGGCAGGTTGGGGGAGGGAAGTTGGAAACACCCACTTTTCAAAAGGGACAGGATCAAAGTAGAGAATAGAACAAGTGGGAGGTGGTATAGGAGCAAAGAAATGTAGTCAATCTTTTACAATATATCCACTATGAAAATGTTTTGCATAGCTACACATGTACAACCTATATTGAGTTGCTTTTCTTCCCAGTAAGGGTGGGTGACAAAGGAGGAAGGGAATGAATCAGGATTTCAAAGTTTCAAAATCTAATGTTAAATATATATGTGTATGCATATATATATATACATATATACATATATATACATACATACATGCATACATACTTTTTTCAATATTATTTTACATGTAACTGGTAAGTAAGATATATGGGCACTCAGGCAATAAGATCCACCATTCCCTACTGGAAAGTCAGAGGGGGTATTGGAGAAGATATGGGAGAGAACAGATTGGAGCAGGGAATATCCATTAGGATTACTATTTTGGGATTGTGGGTAGGGGAAAATGGGAACAAAATTTGTAACTCAAATTCTTGAGGAAATGACTGATGTAAACTAGCAGTCAATAAAGCAATTGATTTAAGAAAAAGTAAAGTTTTTGAACTGGGAAAGGAGGTTCAAAAATAACTGAAGAAAATACCTCCATAAATAATGAGCTTTAAAAGCCAACCAAAGAAAATAATTTACTAAAAATTAGAACAAGTCAAAGCAAAGCTAATGATTCTATGATGCATAAAGAGTTAGTCAAGAAAAACATGAAGATTAAAAAAATTAGAAGAAAGTGTATAATATCTCACTGGAAAAACAACTGAACTGGAGAACAGATCCAGGAGAGAGAACCTAAGAATTATTGGTCTACCAGAAAGCCATGATGGAAAAGCAGCCTGGACCACATCCTCCAAGAGATTGTCAAAGAAAACTGTCCTACAGTCTTATAATCAAAAGGTAAAATATTTATCAAAAGAATTCACCAGACTCCTCCTGGAAGAGGTCCCAAATTGAAAATTCCAAGAAACATAGTAGCCAAATTCCAAAATTACAAGATCAAGGAGAAAATACTGCAAGCAGCCAAAAAAGAAACAATTTAAATACTTTGGAGCTACAGTCAGGATTACACAGGACCTAGAAGCTTCTACATTAAAATATCAGAAGGAGTGGAACTTTATATATCATAGGGCAAAAGAGCTAGAACTGCAACCAACTATCAACTACCAGGCAAAACTGAGCATACTCTTTCAGGCAAGGAGATGGTCATTTAATGAAATAAGGGAATTCCAGACTTTCCTGATGAAAAATCCAGAGCTCAAAGGAATATCTGATCTCCAATTGCAAGATTCAAGAGAGACATAAAAAGGTAAACAAGGAAAGCACACATTCACAAACACACACACACACACACATACACACACACACACACACACACACACATGCACACATACACGAGATGTCTACATTCAGAGAAAGAAGTAGAAAGAACACAGTTTGAGTACAGATTGAAGAAAACTACCTGCTCTGTATCTTTTTCTCGTTTGTTTTCATTTTCTCTTTCTCATTGTTCATTCCATCTGATAACAATCCTTCTTTATAACCTGACTAATGTCTAATGTGAAAGTATGTATATATCCTGTATTTGATTGCATGCTGCCATGGGAGGTGGGGGAGGAGAGGGAGAGGGAAAATTTGAAACTCAAGGGATTGTGGCAATGAATCTTGTAAACTAAAAGTAAACAAATAAATTAATAAAGGGGAAAAAAGAAAAAAAAAGAGCTAATTCAAGCAAAAGGTGACAATTTGGTTGAATCTTAAAGCAAAATAGGAATTCCAGGTGGTTAGAGGTGAGAGGATAGGCATTCTAGTCATGGGAAATAACCAAGGCCCAGGGGCAGAAATTGGTGGTAATAGAATAGAACGTATTGCAGAAAGCAAAGACACTACTATGACTGAACTGGAGAGTGGAAGAGAGTAAATATAAAAATGTTGGAAAGGTAGGATAGGTCATACTTGTGACGATGTCCAGTAGATGAGCTTATGTTTCTTATAACAACTATCACTATTGCTAGCACTCAGGAGATCTTGGTTGACTATTAATATGTGTGTGTCTATGTACATGTGTATGTGCTTATTTGTGTACATGTAGATATGTATATATAAATATATGTGTTCATTCAGATATACAGAAATATTTACATGTATGTATATAAATGCAGGTGCTTATATTTATTAATATATGTTTGGGTTATATACATTTGGTGTGTATCTATATATCAATGAATATATTAATATGTTAAATTATATATATGGTATGTCATAGATTGACCTATAATTATGTATGTGTATACATATATGTATATATCTTATAAATAACTATACACACATATTAGATATATATATTTACATGCATATAAACATACACACATCTGTGTATGTACTGTACATGCAGGTCAGTAGATAGTTAACCAGACCAGAAGTCAGGAAGACTCATCTACTTGAGTTCAAATCTGGCCTAATACACTTATTAGCTATATAACGCTGGGCAAGTTGCTTAAATTTGTTTACCTCAGTTTCCTTGCCTATAAAATAAACTTGAGAAGAAAATGGCAAACTACTCTAGCATCTTTGACAAGAAGACTCCAAATGGAGTTATAAAGAGACTGAATAACAATAAGTATTGCATGCAAACTATATACATAAATGCAAAATGTGTTTGTGTGTGTGTGTGTGTGTGTGTGTGCGTGTGTGTTCTATCCATCATAGAAAAGAAACAAAGGCCACTTGTAGTTGAAATTCCATTCAGAATTCCATTCCAAAGTAATTCATCCCTTTAATCTGCCTCGCCATTCTTTCTGATAGCCCTCGACAGACCAATTTTCTTTATAGACCACTTTAATCCATGCAAAGCCTTCTTCGAAAACAAGTTTTGCTCAAGATATATCACAATTCTTATGCCACTTACTATGATACCATCTAGGAACCATAATCAATACAAATTTTAAAGCATGTCTCTGTATATATGTGAGCTTATACATATGGATTTCTTTTTAGAAAATTTACAAAATTTTGGTTTATTATTTGTCTAAATGCTATTCCATTTTTTAAATATCACGATTGGACTTTGAAGACAAAATTAGGATATAAAAACAGAGAAATAAAATTTTCTCAATCTCTTATGATTTCAATATATTCTTCAAATATTCCCAGGTCTTGGGATTTTAACTCCAATATTTAAGGTTAGTTCTATAAAAAAGATATTTCTTGTTTACAATATCTGTGTATTCTGAAATAACAATCATCCAGTGGACATAACTGCCTCTTAGCAAAGGCATTTATTAAGATAGCATAGTAAAAGCATTAGCTACATAAATACCACTCCCCCTTAAAGCTGTAGCTCATTTTCCCACCAATTCACAAAGCATTAATGGGAAGTGTGAGCTTAAAATAAGGGGGCAAAAGTAAGGCACCTGTACGGATTGCCCATATTGCAGAAGCAATCCCTGATGTCTAACATTTCAGTGAATTGAAGTCCTTTCTCTCTTTATAGTATCCTATATCTTTCCTGATTGTAGTGTCCTTACTGAATGAGTTTCCCAGCTGGGCTCCCAAATTCTATTTCTTCCAATGTTCCAACTCTCTTCTCTACTTCTAAGGATCAATTTTCTTGAAGTTGTTTCCTCCCTGGCTTGACTTTCTCTTTGTACCTTATCTGTCTAACCTCTGTTCAATTATGAATGTAGTGTCTCATACTAATTCAGTTCCTCCTTTAAAAAAAACTACATGGTTGATGAGGATGTAGAAAAGATTTTCTGGACCATCTACAGATTGCTATCATTTAGTATCCTCTCACTCTCAAATATACATTCTTCTCTCTATACATGATTGGGAGGGTAGGAGAAAGAACTCCTTTCCTCTTTTGTATTCAAGACTTTTCTTCTCCCATAAATATGCTGTGTTTTGAGTCTCATCCTTATCAAGACTATATTATTTAAATCCCCAAAGCCATAAATACTTTACTTGCCCACCTAATCCCATTCCTTCTTCCTTTAACCACAGATGTATTTGAAATTGATAAAGTGATTGAGCAAAGATTCATCTCATTTACTCATTCAAACCTCATTATGCATGGCATGGTGGACTAGACATATTCTTTGATGTTCATGTCATGTAAAACTTCTCCAAAATAGAAACTATTCACAAAAGATAAATTACTTTGAGTGGATTCTGTGATCCAGGACATTGCAAAATAAAAAGAAAGATTTTTTAAAGTTGCTTCCAATACAGGAATAGATGCTCACCAATACTGAGCTCACTCAGTACCTCTCCCCCATCTCCTGCTATCTTTATCAAGGTTTCATTAGTGTACAAAAATACACAACACAGGCTCATATTAAAACCCACACTTTCATCAGAAGACTCCCTCCATCTTTGCAGCTCCATAGAGACCCTATATCTAAGTTTTAGAATTTTTCTTAGGACTCAAAAGCTATAGCCCTATGGGAGAAAAAAAGACTTCCAGGACCTACAACTCAGAAGCATCAGTGCCAGGGAAAGCAGGGTATGAACTTTCAGTTTTAGAGCAGAGGACTGAGGAACATAGGGAGTAGAACAGGTCAACAGAAGAGGATATTATGTATGTGGGGAACTGTGAAGCACTCCTTAGAAGATTACTGTAAGAAGTATTGTGTGTGATGATTTGAGAAGTATACAGAGATCTTGTAATAGAAATGCAAATTTAAAGATCTTCCCTGCCCCTAGGCTCTTTGATAGGCTTAAGAGACTCTGAGAACCTTCCTTGATTTGAAAATATACTCTGCCCTCTAATAGGCTGAATGTGGTCTCATGGAGCCTGTGGCAGGAGGCTTGGTTTTCAGGAATGCCCACATCTTGATGCTGTTTGATTGGACAGTGGGTCAAGAAGGTGGTTACAATCTCTGACCCAGGAGAAGGCTATATAATCTCTGATGTGAGGCTTTGCTTTGGGGCTCACTTTGTGAAGTGTTGTGTGATTTGACCAGATGAGACTCTGGGCATCCATCTGAGACTTGAGAGCCCGGCTTTGAAATCCCAGATGTTGATGCTTCCCTCTCTGGTAACTGTGATTTGGTATGGATGTAATGGTTGGACAATTTGGAAGCCTGTCTGCTTGATCTGCTTCTCTGTCTTGTAGCTTCTGTCTGTATACTCTGAAGTGCTGACCTTTTTTCCCCTGAGCTAGGTAAATGATATATGTTTGATTGATTAAAGTAAGCTTGTTAACCTATTTTGAGTTTCTTTCCTTTAGAAAAGCAGATCTAAGAACCTGTGTTGGCAGAAACCCTGGGGATGCTGGGGTGCTTACTGCTACAGATCTGTATAAACGGATGCAGAATAAAGTCAGGAGAGCAAAAAAAAAAAAAAAAACAATAATTCTGCACCTATAACAAGTTAATGGCAATAAAAATGACAGACCAAAAATAACTAAAATATATATAACAAATATAATTGAATAACAAATCTGAATGGGACTTGAAAGAATATGAGAAGACACCTCCAAACTACCCCTTTGTGAAATTTGAAGGTTCACATGTGTTGCAATGCTCATGTTTTCAGACTTTTTCAATGTATCAACCAGGTATGCTAACTTTTTTTCTCTTTTCCTTCACCAACTACAGTATTTGTCATGTTGGATAGCCCTTTGGGAGGTGGAGGACATTGGATATGTGGGATATTATGATAATATAAGAAACAAAAATGTATTTTTAATTAAACCCTATCCTATGTGACTATGCTCTATACATCAATGAAATTGAGAGGTGATTTAAAAAAATAACTTTTCCTTACAAAGCAAAAAAAAACAAACAAACAGAAACTTGGGAAATAGATATAGCTCTACTGCAGTACAAAATTTGTGAAACTCCCATGTGTATTATTATATAATTCATCTTCTGGTGTTCAGCTGATGTACCTAGAATTGCGTAACTATCTGGAATCAATCTTCCTTCCCTTCAAGTGTTCTCCTTTTGATGGGATATTTTATTAGATTATTAATGATGTAAGTATCTCTTTACTTATTTATATATTTTTTCATTAAACAGTAGCAAGGCTGAGGTCATATATTTCCCTGTCAGTCCATGGGGTAAGGGAGTTGCCTCCACTTGGAGTGATAAGCCCATAATTGCATAGGACTTTAAAGTCTTCTATATCATGCACTGGTATGGGAGGCATGTCATGGAAACATGCTTTCTCTTGTTGAGGGAAAGGAGAAATAGGCAAATGCTGTGTAGATTATGAACATGGAGTCAATTCCTTCACCGAATTGATGACTTTGATGATAAAAAGGGCCTCAAGTCCTAGTAGTAGGGATTCTTTATAGAATTATGACCAAGTCCCTGAATGATAGGTTCCCGGTCCCTGAATTGCAGGTTCCCAGTTCATGGTTCCACCTACATTTAGAAGGTGATAGAATTCCCAAATGTGTGACTGGAAGAGATTTTGAGGCCAGTTAGGACAACCACCTTATATTCCATATGAGGAAGCTGGGAACAGAGCTTAAATAATTTGCCCAAGGTCATACAGGTAGAGTGGGCTTGTAATCCAATTCCTCTTACTCCTAAGCAGGTGCCATTTCCACTAACTTTTAATGTTTTTGTTTGCTTAGCCCTGTAGGCTCTCCTGGACTGATGGAAAATCCATTAAAAGTCAGCCTACATACCAAAATTTATCTGGTGATGGTTTCTAGCTGGTATCATGATGTCATGTGAGAATTGTAATATATCTTGTTCAAAGCCCAATTTTGTAAAGAAAGGGGGCTTTGCATTGATCAAAGTGGTTTCTAAGGAAGATTAGGCTGTCAAGGGTTTTTAGAAAGGAACAGAGAGGCAGAATAAACAGATGAGGAACTACCAATAGAATTTTAGATATCCATTATTCAATGGAATTTTATTTGTATGGATGACTATTAGAAAGTAAACACTATGAGGCAGAGTTTGATTTTGATTTTGACTTGGCCCCCTAGTTATCTATGTCTGGGAAAAAATAGGCCCTTACCAAATTTTTGTGGATTCTTTGATTCATTAATTCAAGGAAGTTTAATAGCATTGGGTGGCTAATTGGCACAGTTAATAGAGCACCGGCCCTGGAGTCAGGAGGACCTGAGTTCAAATCCGGCCTCAGACACTTAACACAAAACTAGCTGTGTGACCTTGGGCAAGTGACTTCACCCCAATTGCCCTGCCTCCCCCCTCCAAAAATTAACAAAAAAATTATAGCAGGAAGATGGTCACTTATTCAGTATACACCTAAGGGCAAGGAGATCTTGATGATAACCTGTGAAATACTGATTTTAAAGTCTGGGGAAGAAAAGAGAAAGAAGAAACTAGACTGCAACCAATAGAAGATCAGCAGAGACCTTTGTGTGAAGAACAAGCATAAAACCCTGAAATATAGCATAGGATAGAACAATTATGAAAGAGCTTCTCCTGTACAGATTGCCCTAGCTCAGCTCACCCCAGAAGTGAATCTGCAATTCACCAAAATACTGGCTCCTCAAAGAAATCCCATCTGAGTTTCTTCCTGAATAAAATTGGAATTGAAATGGAATTGGTTGGGGGTATATATTCTCTATTGAAATGTATCCAGTTGTAGAAAGTTGCAGTGTTTGCTAAGTAAGAGTAAATGATGTGAATTTTTGTAACATGCTGATGTTATATACTGACTGCCTTTGTATCAATCATTTTAGCCCAATATAATGCATTCTGTCATATGGAAAATGGGAAAGCATGCCTCAACCACCCCCTGAATGCCTTATATGCTGAGACATGAAGTTTCCAAGAAGTCCTTTCTGGTAAATATATATATTCAAATTGACAAAAGTACTTAAATTATTTACTATGTGCACCTATGTCTTGAGGTTCTAACTGTGTTAGGAAAAAGACAAATCTCTCTCTCTCTCTCTCTCTCTCTCTCTCTCTCTCTCTCTCTCTCTCTCTTTCTCTCTCTGTCTGTGTTTGGGTGCATATATACATAGTTTGGCAAAAAATAAAGAAGTAGTAGCAGTATTTCTACTAATTTTTTCCTTTCACTTAATTACACATCATTCCTAAATAAAAACCCCAATACTCAAAGCAATTCTTTCTACTTAATTATCTGTTGGCACCTTAATTTCCACTTGTATAGATACCATACAACAAGGATTTAAAGATAGAGAAGAATGGATCTAAAATTAGTCAATCTATGTATAGAGTTTATTGATAAAATAACAATCAATCTGGAAGGCAAAAGATCTTAAGAAACTCTTCCACCCATGAATAGCCAAGGTATTGCCATGACTTGGGTGTGTCTACGTTGCCACATTCTTTTGTCAAGCCCTAAAGCAGCACACATTCCAGGAGAGAAGAAACCTGAAAACTTCACAATGAATTTGTGTAATAACAGGTGATCAGGGTTTATAAACACTGACTCACAGACTCTCAGATATGAAAGGGAATTCAAAGGCTGTGGATCCAATTAATCCTTCCCTCTCCAGGAGTGTTGGCAGATGGTCATGTACCTTTACCTTGAAGACCTCCAGGTAGCAATCTCAGTGAGGAAAACTCCCTCTTTAGGCTTCCTTTTTTACTTTTATTGACAGTCATAAATAATGGAAGTTCTTTCCATCATCAAGCATTATGGTAGAGTAAAAATAGGTACTTTATTCAAAGGACATGAGTTTGAGTCTATATCTGATGTTCACTGTATAGGTGACTAGAGGAATTTCATATCATTTATAAAATGAGTAAATGAGTGGGTTGGACTAGATTACCTCTAACATTCCTTCTAGTTGTTGGTCTGTGATCCTACAATATTTGACTCATTGCCAGAGAACACACACACACACACACACACACACACACACACACACACACAAACATGCACACATACCTCTGACTACCTATATAGTGTTTTTATATATATATATATATATATATATATATATATATATATATATATATAAAACACCTATATACTTACATATATACCTATACAAATATGGGGATGTACATATACATACATAAATATACGTATTCATTTCTCTCCTGTATTTCCAAACTGTTTCCTTGACTATAAAGTTCTCCAAAGAAGAAGAGTCAGTCAACTGATCTCTTTCAAAAGAAAAGAATTGGTAGCAGGCATTAGTCTTGTTGATGGAGATAAAAAGACAAAAGTGAAAATTGAGGGTTCTTTTCTCAAGGAGCTTAAAAGGAAGGAGACAACTATATACATAGGAACCTGCAAAGTGCATACAGAGATGTAAGGTAACTTTTATGGGGGGAGGCTTAAGCATCAGATATAGACCCAGATATAGAACATCAGATATGGACTCAAATTTATGTCCTTTGAATAAAGAACCTGTTTTCACTCTACCAAAATGCTTGATGATGGAAAGAACTTCCATTATTTATGACTGTTTAAAAAGGGGGGCTTGGAGGTGGAACTAAGAAAGGCTTCCTGTAGGAAGAAGCAATTGAATTAAGTCTTGAAGGAAGCCGGGGGGTGGGGGTGAGATGGAACTGAAGAGGCACAGCATTCCAAATATAGAGGACGGTCACAGGGATGGTGTAGTAGTGGAAATGGAGATAGGTCATGGATGAAAAGAAGAAACTGAGTTGAGAGCAAGTTAGAGCTTCCCATTGCCTGTTTATGTTACAGATTAGCTGGTACCTCAGGAGGAAAAGCATTGTTTCATTGGGCTTGTGTCTTGTTTCTGCTGGACCTGAGCAGATGTGGGTTGATTGGCACCATTGTTAAGGTCAGTCAGATACACACAAAGTGAAATGCTAATACACAGTGCTGTTCCAAACGCAGAGTTTAGTTCCACAGTCTCTTTCAGGAAAGCGTTTGTCTTTAGTTTGATGGACCATATTGCTTGCAGTATTCATAAATAGGTCATCTAATCAGCAACTGCTTATTTTTATTCTTTATTTTTGTTCATGCAAATTAAATCCTGACTTCAGAAATGCATTGGTCAACAGTAAGATTTAGAATGGGTGTTCCTAACTTAGAATGTGCAACATTTTTCATAATTTATTACTGCATTAGTATGTAATGAGAATGTTTCTTTTGTAATCCTTTGCATTTTAGTTTTTGAATCTATATCCTTCATAACCTGAATCTTTCCTACATTTTTATTCCTCTTATACTTTATTTCCTTTAGAACTTTTGTGATACAGTGATACTGGCATCCTAACTGTTCCTCACACTAGGAACACCATCTTCTATGCTGAGTGTTTTCACCAGCTCTTCACAATGCCAGAGACACTTTCCCTGCTCAGTTCTATCTCTTGGCTTTCCTCACTTATTTCAGTTCTCAACTATCATTTCATATTCTTCAAGAAGCCTTCCCCAGTCCTCCTTAATTTTAATGTCTTTGCCCTGAAACTGACCCCATCTTATCCAATATATTTTAATGTCTACATATTAATTTACATATTGTATTCTTGTTAGACTGTAGGCTTTCTGAGAGCAGCAACTGTCTGTTGATTTTTTTGTATCACTAGTATGTAGAACTGTGCCTATCACACAGTTGGTGCTGAACCAATGTTAGTTGACTTATTGAATGACTGAGAATAGGCATCTAAGCTTCAGTAGATGGTTGAAAGAGTGCATGATACACACACACACACACACACACACACACACACACACACACACGCACACAAGGTTCAGAACCCCTTCTGAGGAGGATAAAGCTCTTGTCTTAAAGTGAAGAACTGAGTTCAAGTCCTGCCTCCAACAAATAATGGCTGTGACTGATTCTAGGCAAGTTTCTTATCCCCCTGGCAACTCTGAAATCAAGCGACCACCAAGTATTTATTAAGGATTAAGGCAGGCATAGAATCAGTCAGGTACTATATTTTTCCAGAGGATATGTTATTTTTCTGAGAAGTGAATACAAAGTAGAGAATGTCTCTTTTCCAAGTCTAGACATCCCAATGGGTTGACAAGCACATGCACAAAATTAATACTTCATAATTTTAAAGCTACTAAATACATGCAACATAGATAAGATAGCCTATTGGTATTGGTTTTAAAAAAAAAAAGTAGTATAGCCAACCACCTTTTAGGGCCCAGTGGAAGTCCCCATTGCTTCAAGAAACTTCAACTACTCACTGTGGAATTTTTGACAGAATATGGTGTTAAGGATCAATGGGCCTAGACTCAAGTTTCAGCTTTGCTACTTCCTAACTATAATATTTTGGAGACCTAAGTCACTCAGTTGCTACAGCTCTCAGTTCATCCATTGTCAAATAAAGGGATGGGACTGAAACCAAACTAAGATCTCCTCTAAAAACTCCCTAAGAAGAAATTCTATATTAAAGTGGAATAGGCACCCTAAGAAAGCAATGAGAATTTTCGATGGATCAGCCAGCAGAGATTAGATGGCTACTTGGACACATTGAAGATGATAATTCAATATGAGAACAGGTTGTACAAGATGGCCTCTGATACCTCTTCCCTTCCTGACATTCTATTAGTCCAGTCCCAGTATGAACTCTTGTGCTCTCTAAATATCATTGAATTCTTTCTCTTTTTTCCCCTTAATTCCTGTAAAACATAAAGTCTCAAATTTACATCCTTGTATTCAACCCTGTATTTTCCCATATTCCTATGGATTTTTCTTTTCGTTGACACTTATAATAATAATTGGCATTTATGTCACACTTTACATTTGATGAAACATTCAATATACATTCTTTTTTTTGCTTTTTTTTTTTTGGAGGGGAGCACAGGGCAATTGGGGTTAGATGACTTGCCCATGGTCATATGGCTAGTTTTGTGTTAAGTGTCTGAGGCTGGATTTGAACTCAGGTCCTACTGACTCCAGGGCCAGTGCTCTATTCACTCCACCACCTAGCTGCCCCCAGTATACATTCCTTTTTTTTTTTTTTCTGGAAAACATTTTATTGTAGGTGGAACAGGACACAGCTGGACACAAGAAGTTAGATGATTCCAATTTTGTTGGCAACATCTAAAGCATCGTATTCTGGAGCAAGATGGACATAGGCCTTCTTCTCTCCATCAGGCCAGACCAGTGTGTTGACCTTGGCCACGTCGATGTCATACAACTTCTTTACAGCCTGTTTGATCTGACACTTATTGGCCTTGAAGTCCAGAATGAAGACTAGGGTGTTGTTGTCCTCAATCTTCTTCATAGCAGACTCAGTGGTCAAAGGTAACTTAATGATGGCATAGTGATAGAGCTTGTTCCTGTGAGAGGTGCTCTTCTGAGGGAATTTGGGCTGCCTTCGAAGTCTCAGGGTCTTGGGTCTCCTGAAGGTGGAGGGGGTGTTCTGATCTTCTTTTTGTGGCTGTGGACACCCTTCAGCACCACCTTCTTCGCCTTCAAAGCCTTGGACTTGGCTTCTGTCATGGGGGTGGGGGGGGACAAAGGCTTCCTTCTTCGCCTTTGGCGCCATCTTGGGGGAAAGTGTCTTCCGCGGTGCTTCTCACGAGCTTCTAGAGCTAACTCTCGCTCAAAGCTCGCGAGGCCTCAAGCCAGTATACATTCTTTAATGGCTTTGAGATTCATCACAATTCTGTGAGGTGGCTTATTCACATTTAACAAATAAGGAAATTAAGGATCAGAAAATTCATAGGATTGATGGGATCCTTGGGATGTATATATGTTTGTAACATCAATCTATGAAACATCAGTTTGTAAATGGGGTGCTTTCGGATCTATGTCTGTAAAATCAATTTGTAAAAGCAGTCTGTACAATCACATTTCCACCCCCCCCCCCAGTCTCAAAGCATTAACTCTGCCCCTTCCCCCTGCCAGCACTCTGCCCAGCAACAACTCATGAGCTGTTTATCTCTGCTTGAAACAATAAGCTACTTACGAATCCTTCACAAAACTATCTATAAACATTTTTAGCTTAGGCAAATGTTATCTCCCTTAGTTAGAGTGGCCATCTGCACCATGAATTCTTCAGTACCCTATCTATAGGGTAACTCCTTAGCCAATTATACCCACACTGTGTCTCTGATGGCCTTGGTTCCCAACATCTATCTTGTCAAGCCTGACATTGAGGGGCGGCAGACTGGGCACTCCTTAGTGGCCGTGACCGAGGATAGACTTTAGTGATGTGTCAGGTCTAAAACCACACCTCCAGGTAGGCCCCCCCTTGGGCTATTTCCCAGTGAATCATGGGCAACATGCCTGCGCAGTTGATATTAAGTGCATGGTCCTTTAAGCACTGACCACTCCTTAAATCCTCCCTGATCCCACCCTTACTCACCTAGCTAGCATAATTGGCACTGATTTACTGTCTTGACTCCGTAAAACTATGCCTGTGATCTCTGGAAGTTTGCAGGTTTCCTAAGAATCCTGGCCCACTGTGCCATGCGCGGTGCTGTGCAGCGTAGCAATAAACTTTACAATTTCGGCTTCAAAGTTTGCTTGAGCCTGGTGAATTCCTTCCAGACTGAATGGCAGGGTTTCTGGTCACTGATAGTGATCAGGGTCCCTGGCAGAACCTCTTACCCTCGCCCCTCCTTATCACCTTTCCCTATTCAGGATCATAGATTTAGAACCATAAAGGCACATGGGGTCATCTAGTCTCACCTTTTCCTTGTTTTTCATATGAAGAAACTGAGGGTCATAGAGTAGTTAGCAAAAGCAAGTTTTGAAACCATATAATCTTGATTTCATCCAAGGCCACCATTGCTTCTCATTACTTATTTCCGATGTGAGGATTTACCTCCTCAAGGAGACAATGATTTTCAATATCCATAGTATAAATGTGAGCTATGTTGCTATTGTCATTTTTGTTTTGGTGAATGTGATGACAATTGTGATCATTGTCATAGTCAGATATTTGAAGACCTGGACATCCTTCCCCCCCTTCATTACTATGAATTTAAGAATCATTAAAAAAAAACATGCAAAAATGTGAAATACCAAAGGTACTGGATGAAAAAGGCATTCACAGGCATATTCAATGAGGATTTTTTTTCTAATTAACCATATATAATCCTTGAAACAAATATGAATCTTTTCATGATGTGGTGTAATTGAGTAGAAAGAGAGTTAATTTTAGAGTTGAAGAATCTGAGTTCAAATTCTGACTCTGTAACTTAATAGTTGCATGATGTAGAACAAGTCACTAACCATTTTAGAATCCCACTTTTCTGGCTCACATTCTTTCCCCCTCTCAATTTTAATCAATTTTAATATTGATACATGAATCTTCGACCATGCCTGTATGATCCTAGAAGTGGAGAAAGTAAGATTATTTATAATATCATGAAAAAATATACAAACATGACAAATATATTTCTACAAAAGTGCACCATCAATTACATTGAATGTACAACTTAATTACCCAATGTTGAATAAACAGGAAAACGTAAATTGCCCAGGAAAGATCTCCCTATTCACTAAGACCTCCTGGGAAAAATGGAAAGCAATCTGCCAGAAATTAGGCTTGAAAAAAAATAATATACCATATTCCATGTTAAGTTCAAAATGGATACATGAATTTCATATTATTAATTGTATAATCTTGCCAACAACAACAAATAGAAGTAGATCATATTCTCTCCAGATTTATGCACAAAGGAGAGATTTTTAACCAAAAAAATATTCCAAATCAAGACTAGTAGGGGAAGGGCATCCCTATACTGCTTACTCTTTGCTTCTTACTGCACAGGGAACATGATTTTGGATTGATCAAGTGAGTGCTGACCTAATGCCATGTGTCTAGGTCAGGGACAGAGTTGGCACAAAAGTTTTGTAAAACTGTGATGTATTTTTTTTCTTTTTTTAATGGAAGACACACTCTGGGCTCTAGACTCTCTTGAGGAAGAGATGCATAGAAAGAAGAGTATATGGAAAGCAGACACAGAAGGGCAATTCTCCATGTGTACCGGTTTTCTAGCTTGCTTTCCTAGTGTCTTGGGCAAATTACCCTTTGGATAGAATATGAACTAGAAAATTGATAGGTAGTAAAACAGACATCATTTTTATAGTTGAGAGAGTAAAGGAGAATTTGGGTTCCTCTTGAGAAAAGAGGGGTATACTGGAGATGTTTCTTGATCTGGAGGGGTTCTGTTAATTATTATTATACTTTGCCTGTGCAAAATGAAATTAAGAAGGCAAAAATCAAGAATGCATTGCTTTTGACTTGCTCCCCATTTGCTCAAAGAGGGAAAAGAAGAAAAGTGAAACTAAAATGTGAGGCTACTTTTCCAGTATCTACTTGTTTTTCAGACCTGCGATACTGCATGTGCAAGCACTGCTGTGTTGGGGAGAACAGAGGATGGACAGGGGATTCATTGCTGGGAACTAAAATCTTTGTAATGGCCTTTGTCACATTTTGCAGCCTATAAAACATTCCAAGGAGACAAATGTGACTTGCTGAGTTTGTAGCTAGCTCTTTAGGGTCCATCTGTCTTCAAAGCTGTGTCAGTTAAGACACTAAAGGCATGCTGGGGTGTGTTCTTCAGGGAAGTTTCATTTACTCTTTGATGTAGCATCCATTTATAAAACACAGCCTGAGAAAGCAGTCATTTAAAAGAAACTCATCAATGGTGATGTCCTTTTTGTTTGAAAACCTATGAAAAAACAAACAAACAAAAAAACCCCAAATACCTAAATTTAGGATGATTTTGCCTACTTTGACAATGCTTTTAAGAATCCCCTTTGAGAGGAGGAAGAGATGATACAAATGCTCCCTTGTCTGTTTCTGCAGGTAAGGCATATCTCCTTTCCCTGTCCCAATCATGAGAGGGCTTTCCTCTGCAGGCTTACATCCGGCTGACCCCTTCCAGGTAGGGCTTTTGGAGTTTAAAGGAGAATATAAAATCATATATTTTTACAATTATGTGGGAGTTTAAAGGCAAATCAACCCAGCATTATCCTTTTACAGATGAGGAAACTGGAGCCCAGAGATGTTGTCTAGCACAATGTCTCATGGGTAGTTATTACACAAACCAGGATGCAAAGTCAGGTTACACTTCCAAGTATTTTCTGAATTCAATAAAATTCAGCAAGTCTTATTAAATAGCCACTATGGTACAGGTAGTGTGGTAGGCCCCGAGAATAAAAAAAAAAAATAATGGCTCATCCCACTATCCTCACAAGGAATTTTTTCCTGCCTGATTTTTCCCAAGATAAAAGAAATGATTTGATGATGTATAAGAATCTTTCTAGACCAGAAATGCCAGAATTCGATGTGGACTCTTAGTTCAATATAAAGAATCCATCTGAAATTGAAGCAGCAAATATATTCCTTCACTTGCTCAAGAGAAAATGTTCTTGGTTTATAAAAGAATTAGGAATGAGAGAAAGTTTCTACCCACCTGGTTTTCTGTAGCCCACCCTAAACATCTATTCCAAGAGGCATAAGAAGCAACATGGCATAACCAAATGATCACTGACAGGATTCATAGGACCAGGGTTGAAAAGATAGATCTTATGTTTTACCATCTGTGTGGTCTGCTCAATGGCCTCTATGGCACCTTCTTGTTCTAGATGTATGAATGTGTGATCCAATGAATCTGCAAAATCAACAAGGTGAACATTCCCTTTAAGAGTGGAGATTATAAGTCATTCATTCTTGTACATCCTGTGTGACTTTTATCTATATCCCCCAATCAGTTATCATAGCAGATCTGTTCCTTGTGCCTGGACCTTACTTCTTTTCTATTAACATTTAGAGTGTGTGGATAAAACAAAACAAATGTGCATCATTTCTACTTCGTTGTGAGATGGAGATGACTTGGGGGTCAAGAATGATCTGCAAGTTGTTGTTGTTGTTGTTTTCCCTCAGCTTTACATGGTACCTTCATAAAAATTCACAGGGCACAAAATCCGGACAAGCAAATGCAAAAAAAAAAAAAAATACAAAGTTTAATGCATCCTTTTCAGAATATAATGTAATAAATATTACAACCAATAAAGGGCTGGGAAATACAAATTAATAATTTATTGAAAACTAAATAATCTAATCTTAAAAAAAGACTGGTCAATGAAAATTCATAGAAACAATAAATAATTATATTTTTTAAAAGGGCAAGGATGAGAAAAAATACCTAAATTTATGAAATGCAACCAAATTAGTACTTAGGGGAAACATTTATATCTCTAACTGCTTCCATCAAAAAAATAGAAAATAAAAATAAAATAATAAAATAAAATAGAAAAAAAGCTAAAAAAAGAATGAATTATAAATGCCTAATTGAACATCAAATTGGAAATACTGAAAAACAAAGGCACGATTAACAAAATTTGAAATAGAAAAATTATTAAACAAAAAAACTAGGAGGTGGATTTATGAAAAAATAATAAAATAGACAAACTATTGGTTAATTTGATTTTGTAAATTTAATAAAATTTGATAAAAACTAAATTACCAGTAAGAAAAAAAAAAGAAAAATTCACCACCAGTGAGAAACTAAAGCAATTGGGATGAGCTATTTTACCCAATTATATGCCAATATAGTTAATAGTCTAAGTGAAATGGATGAATATATATATATATATATATATACATATTCTCTTATATTAATCTGGAATGTACATTTGTATGCATATATTTCCATATTACTGTATACACATTCTATCTATATGTCTATCTATCCTCTTCTATTAATCTGCATATATACATACATCCAATAACATATATATATACACACATACATGCATATATGTATGAGTCTCAAATGCTAGCTATATTTACTGTACCTATACCTATTTTTCTTTTGTTAATCTGAATACTAGAAATACAGACTATTAAAACAACCTTATCTTAAAAATGAAATTGACATGCCTTTAAATGAACTCCCTAAGGATAAAAAAGAAACCAGTATTAGATGGATTCACAAGTGAATTCTACCAAATTTTTAAAGAAGGATTAATTCCAATATGATCTATACAATTTTGAAAAAAAAAAAGGCAAGGAAGGAATCCTATCAATGAACTTTTGTGGCACAAATGTGGTATTGATACCTAAATGAGAAAGAGCAAGAACAGAAAGGAAACTATAGACCAATTTCTCTCTTAATATTAATGTAAAATTTTAAATAAAATAATAGCAAAGAGATTACATTAATATATCACAGATACCTTACACTTAGACCATGTAAGATCTATCACAGGAATGCAAGTGTTCACAAGTGAGAAATCTATCAACGTAATTTACTATATCCATAACAAAAACAACAAAAGTTATGATTATCTCAATACATGCAGTAAGGGCTCTTGAAAATAAAATAACCTTTATCCTTATTAAAAGCACTTTGAAGTGGGGCAGAGCCAAGATGACAGAGTAGAAGCACAAACTTGGCATGGGTTCTGGCTCCAAACAATTCCAATACATGTAAAAAATGACTAAACAAATTTTAAAGCCACAGAACCCACAAAATAACAGAGAGAAACAAATCTCCCACTGCAGACAGCCAGCAGATTAACAGGAAAGGTCTATCACAATGCACTGGGAGTCGAGCATAGGCCTGCAGGAGCCCCATGGTTCCAGCCCCAGGGTGGCCCCAACCAGCAGCTGCCAGAGTCAACTTCAGGAGAGCAAATAACCAGCAGATGTGGTTGCTTCCAGACTTCTCAATGCATAAATGCCAAAGAAAAATAAAAAGTTAGTGTGGAAATTGGTTGGAACAGGGGGAGACCAAAGAGCACAGTCTAGCTATTGTTCCCCAACCAAGAAGCAGTGGAGGCCAGGTACGTGGCTGCCTCAGAAGCTCCTGGCCTACAGATTGTAGGGGGTCCAAGCCACAATTCAGAGGGTAATTTTTCTTGTTTTATCCTCCTTGGATCTGGATCACAGTCTTGGGTGGTGGTACTGGGGCACATGACCAGTGAGCCAGAGTTTGTGGGGGCTATAGAGATGGAGCCCTCCTAAGAACTCTAGCAGCTGGGGAAACCCCAGCAATTTGGGACAAAGCTATCTCCATTCTGGAAGCAGAGTTCTACCATGACAAAGAGCTGAAGGATCAAGTAATTGGCTAGCAATATGAGCAGGCACAGGGAGCACAAACATATAATAGAATCCTTTTTTGGGGACAAAAAGGATCAAGGGATGGAGCTGGGTTTTTCTTTTTCTTTTGCTTCACCATTTTAAGTTTTTATCTATTTATTTTAATCATACATTTCTCTTTAAATTTTTATTTCCAAATTTTGTGTCTCCCTCCCAAATCGTCTGAGAACCACTAAAAAGACAAGCAACATGATAACAAATATACTAGTGAAATCATGCAAAACATTTTCATGTTAGCCATCCTTTAAAAAAAAAACAAGAATAATACAGAAAGGGAGAAAATTATACTTCAATTTCCATTCAGAGTTTTATCAATTCTATCACTAAAGGTTGACACCATTTTTTTGATCATGAATTCTTTGGAATTATCTTGTATCATTCTGCATTGATTTGAGTAGTCAAGTCTTTTACTTTTACAGTTTATCATCATTAAAATGTTGTTGTGTCCAATGATCTCCCCATTCTTCTCACTTGGCTTCAAATCAATTCATTTGGTTCTTGCCATTTTTTTCTTAAATCACCCCTCCAGTCATTTATTGTAGCACAATAGTACTCCATCACAATCATGTGCCACTACTTTTTCAGCCATTACACAATTGATAGAAATCCCCTTAATTTCCATTTTTTTTGTCATCACAAAAAGCTGCTAGATTTTTTTTGTAAATACAGAAATCCACACACACACACACACACACACACACACACACACACACACACACATTTTTCTTTGATCTCTTTAGGATAGAGACCTAGTGGTAGTATTCCTGGTTCAAAGGGTATGCACAGTTTTACAGCACTTTTGGCATAGTTCCAAATTTTTCTTTAGAATGGTTGAACCAATATACTACCCCTTCAGCAGTTCACTGTTGTTCTTTTTTTTTTTCACTTACCCCCTCCAGCATTTGTCATTTCTGATAGATGTGAGTTGGTGACCCAGAGTTGTTTTAATTTGCATTTGTCTAATCAATAGTGATTTGACTTATTAAAAAATATATGAATATAGATAGCTTTGTTTTCTTCTTCTGAATTTTTTTTATCCTTTGACACTTATCAATTATAGAGTGGCTCTTATTTTTATAAATTAGACTCATTAATCATTATAGCATCATTATATATTTTATTATTATATTGATCATAATTAATTAAATATTACATATGGATTATTATTATTGCTCATCATATATATACACTCTATACTCATGATATATTTAAGAAATGGTACATTTATCAAAGAAGCTTGGAGAATTTTTTTTTAATATGACACTTCATTGTATATAATACCTTTTACCATAATGTAGGTACCCTGATTAATCTATTTCAATCAGGTTTTTTATTTTATTTTTATGAGATCATGATTGTTACCTCTGATTTTTTAAAATTTATAGCTGAAACATATTATATTCTTCTCCAGTCTTTTATTCTAACTTTATGTATGTCTTTCTGTTTCAAGTGTGTATCATTTAAATAATGTAATGTTGGCTTCTGGTTTCTAATCCATTATGCTACCTGCTTCCATTTTCTGGGTGAACTCATGACATTTACATTCACAGTTATGATTACTAAACTACTAAAGTATTTTACTCCATTTCATTTTCTTCTTTTTCTTTCCCTGCCTCTCCTGTCCATCTTCAAAATCACATTTTGCTTCTAATCACTGGTTCCCTTTTTATCTGTCCTCCCTTTTATCATCCTTTTTTTTCTTTTTTTATCATCTCTTTTCTTTTATCTCCTTCCCCTCCTACTTCACTGATAGATGGACAGATAAATAGATAGATGATAGATTGATAGATAGATATAGATATACACATATATGTATATACACATACATTTTCCCCTTTTTGAATGAATTCTTAAAAGAGTAAGGCTCAAACACTGCTCACCAGTCCTTCCATTTCTCCCCCATTGTAAAAATTCTACCTTGAGCCCCTTTTTTATGTGAGAAAATTTTCTCAGTTCTACCTCCCTTTCCCCCTTTCTCCCCATCCACCCCTCTTTCTCACATCTTCATTATTTTTGGAGACCATTCCAAAATAGTTGATTCATATCCATCTTGTCCTCCTGTATTTTCTTTTTCAACGTGGGCAATATGGTAATATGTTTTACCTGACGTTATATGCATAATCTAATCTATATCAAATTGCTTGCCTTCTCAAGAAGGAAGGAGAGACTTTGGAATTCAAAACAAACTGTAAATATTTTTAATAATTATGTGGAATTGGGAAAAATAAATAATAAACTAAAACATATAAAAGAAAGTAATATATATATATATATATATATATATATATATATATATATATATATATATATATATATATATATAATTTCACTTGATCCTCACTACAAACCTGTCTGGAAAGTGTTCTTATTAGATAGAGCTTTCCTTAAAAGAGATAATACTAGCAGCAAATTGTTCACACAAGGAGAAATATTATAATTTTTTAATATTAAGCCTTCTGGTTGTCCTTTTGGAGCCATCATATATGTTGAATGTGAATGTTTATCTTAGAAAGGATAAGTCTATAATTGATCTAGTACTCTGAGCCACACATGACCTTCATCACTCTCACATCTAGCATGGTGGACCCACATCAAAGAACATCCTGTGCTGTGTGAGTAAAGCAGAATCGGAGTAACTAAAAAGAAATGTGAAATGTGCAAATTTAGAGACATCTCCATTCGAAATGTTCACATGGCCTGATCTGTTGGTAGAGTCTTCTGAGCTCATATTCATCTAATCAGGCACAGTCAGATACACTATAACTTGATCCCAACAAATTGATTCCATTTTAGCCCTGGTCAAGTATGAAGGACAACAACCAATTAAACAGTGGTGCTAGCATTTGAAGATAACAAGAAAGGCCTTTGAAAAGATAATGTTTTTGAGATAATTATTAAAGGAAGCTAGGAGTACTTGGCTCTAGAAGTGAAGATTTGGTGGTAAAGAATTTTAGGACTAAAGAATAGTCAGTGTAAAACTATAGATTTATGTTTGTCCTTCGTTTTCAAAACGGTTCATATCAGGGACACCATGACATGACTTGCAATTGACTTTGGTTTGAGTGAGGGAGGACTGTGCAAATTCACCAGACTCACTTTCTCCTTCAGAATTCATCTTGGAGAGGAAGGTCTTCAGGATTGCTGGTCAAAAGAGAAACAATTACTACCATGTTCACTCTGAACTAAGGAGGCACCAAAAAATAGCCATTAAGTGGAACTTGGGCAAGGACTTATTGTGGTCCAATATATGAGCTCCAGAGAGAAATGGGTTTAAGATTAGGTCTTTGAGAAAATGAAAGAAAGAAAGAAAGAAAGAAAGAAAGAAAGAAAGAGCAGAAGGAAGGAAGGAAGGAAAGAAAGAAGGAAGGAAGAAAGGAAGAAAGGAAGGAAGGAAAAAATAGAGAAGGAAAGAGAGAGAGAAAGAGAGAAAGGAAGGAAGAAAGGAAGAGAGAGAGTGTGTGTGAGAGAGAGAGAAAGAGAGAGAGAAGAAGAAAGAAAGGAAGGAAGGAAGGAAGGAAGAAGAAAGAAAGAAAGAAAGAAAGAAAGAAAGAAAGAAAGAAAGAAAGAAAGAGAGAAAGAAAGAAAGAAAAAGAAAGAAGGAAAGAAAGAAATGGATGGAAGGAAAGAAAGACAAATAAAGAAAGAGAAGATGGAGGATCATTTTTGGGAAATGTGGACAGTAAGATAGAACTATATATGAAGAAAGTAAAAGTACCTTGTAGGGAAATTGTAACAGCAAGAAGAGGTAATACTGTGAAGAACATTAAATGAGAAATAATTGGTTGGATAAATGATCCAAGTATTATAGAAAGCCATTGTTGTTTACTGAATGGGAAGGCCAATGATGTTGTGAGTCTGTGGCATAGATAAAGCAATTTAGCAGTGGAATAGAAGGTGTATTTAAGTAGGACAAGATTTGAGGTGGGGTGACCAATTAAAAGATTATTGCAAAATTTTAGGTGAGACATGAAAAAGGACTGAAGTAGTTTGGCAGACCATTTGGAGAGATATAAAATATAAGATTCACAACATGTAGGGCAGACTGTGCAAAGACATGGAAGAAGGAGATGATCTATTCTTTAAAGATTTGCAAGTAGACTGGTATAGCTGGAGCATATCCTCTTCTTTGTCAGCAAACTACTTCCTTTCTCATTTGTCCAACCTCTACTTTGTTATGGGGAGAAAAGGAATGTGTCTCCAACCCTGGGTTATGGTAACAGTGCAATATTAATGTAGTTGCCATTGATCATAGATGCAAGGCAGAAAATATGTCTTAATAAGACCAAATTTAAACCCCATTCTAAAGGATTTTCTGGGTTTTATGTGCAGAACAGGCTGTTACTGGGAGAGAAGCCACTTTGTACTCTCAGAAAACCTGGAAGCAAAATAATCAGGCTCAATTCCATGTGGATTTCATTTATTTTGCCAAGAAGAGAGCCCAGTTCACAGTCATATTGATTTTTGTTGACATTTAAAATGCTTCTTTTTTATGATGTGTATAGTCTATTTATACCGAGACTATGCCAGACATTTCAGCTTCTGAAGAGAAGGAAAAAAAAAGCATTGCTGAATCTGGCATTCTTTCTTCATTCTCATTTACATAACTCCCTTCCCCCAGGTCTGAAGTGGTTTTCAAAGAAAAGAGATGAAGGAGAGAGACAGGAAAAAAGAGTAGTTGAGTTGAGAGTGAACAGAAGAATTGGTGTATTTTCTTACTGTGACAAGAAAGAGAGGAGAGGAAACAGGGAAGACGAAAGAAAAGGGAAGGAAAAGAAAAGGGTAAAAGGAGAAGGAAAGAGAAAATAGGTTCTCTAGGGAAAACTGAGGATTTGTAGGTGAGGGGTGGCTAGGTAGTACAGTGATTAGTGCACTGGCCCCGGAGTCAAGAGGACCTGAGTTCAAATCCATGCTCAGACACCTAACATTTACTGGCCATGTGACCTTTGGCAAGTCACTTAACCCAAACTGAACTGCCTTCACCCCTCCAAAAAAAGAAAAAAAAATGTGTAGGTGAAAGAACTTGATATTAAAGTGCAATCTTATAAGAACTGTACTCATTTTCTAATGCTGTATGCTGCCAATAGAAGGTTTATGGTAGCTGGGAAATTGTTGCATTTAAAGGCACACAATATAGGTCTGTATCCTGGATCTTCCTCTTTCTATCCGGCATTCCGTGGACAAGTTATTTGGCTCTACTGGCCTTCAGTTTTCTCTATGCAGAGTTTTAAAGATTTATATTAATTTATCTGTGTGTTTACTTGGTGTATTAGCTTGTCTGATTGACTATCTTCCCTGGGCTTTAGTAACGTAACTATAAAATAAGAGAGGGTTGAATTAGATAGAATCTGAGGTCCTTTCTAGTTCTGAAATAATGAGAAAGAGAGAGAGAAAGAAAGAGAGAAAAAAGGAAGAAAGAAAGAGAGAAATGCAAAAGATATTCCATCCTGTCTGCTTCCTCCTGTTTTCTGGAATATATAGTGCTAAGTCTTATTGATATCCATTCCAGATTTCAATCTTCTTTTCAAACAACTGATGGTGTAGATTGAATTAGCCAAACTTGGTTACAACAACTAGCTCCAATCTAGTCTAGGGACAATAAGACCCACAGATTCCCATGGCCTCTTGTTTCATTATTTTATGAAATTTCATCAGATAAAAATTATTGATATGTGGAAAATAACAAAGAATATTCTACCTCTCACCCCCAGGTGGGAAAATCCCTAAAATTCAAGAGTTTGAACTAGCTGGCCTAATTTTAGTTAGGTGTATTTTCAACTAATTTTTGCCTTCATTATATCTGAGCCAAAATTAGGATGTAGGAAAAGCTAAAATGTTTAGCTCACATATTCAAGGTTTTTAAATCTTGAGATGTTTATCTTCTTAACATCTCACTGACATGTAACCTTCTTTCCATTCATGTAGCTGCCATACTGATTCAGATCCTCATAACTTAAACCTAGAATATGGTTATAAAGTTGTATCTGACCTCTCTGCTACATGTCTCTCCCCTTCAAATCCATATTCCATTCAGCAGCTAGAGAGTTTCCAAAAGCATGATTCTGAAAAGAAAGTGTGCTACAAATCTAAAAAACAATGACTCCCTTTGATCAATGGAATCAGGTATGAAATGTTCTTTAATATTTAAAGCTCTTCATAATCTGGCTATTTATTACCCTTCCAGGTTTCTTTCACTTTATTTCCCTAGATTTACTAAAAAAAATATCAATTTACACTGGTCTAAATGCTGCCCCTCAAACATAAAGCTAACATTTTGGTAAATGTCTTTCACTCATTCTAATGGCATTTAATGATTGATTATTAAAAAGTAATCATACCAATGGAGACTTACAAATTATAATTTTACATATGTGAACTCAAGGGGATCTTTAAACAAATCAGAAAATCATTGAAGCAGTAGTAGCTCTTGTAAATCAAATCAGAATTTAGGCTGCAAGTGTGAGTTAGAAAGGGAGCTATGAGAGGGAGGCTACATATATAGAATAAATAGATGTTTGTCTCTTTAATTTTTTGAGGTAGATGGAGATGGGGAACACTTTCTTACAGTGTTATTATTTCTATTAAGAGGCCTTAAATAACATGTATGTATTGGGAGGGCTGGTAAAGAAGTGGTTGTAGTGAAGACTAAGTTCATAGGCTTGGAGATTTAGAGTTGCAAAAACGAAACAAAACAAATTTAGAGGCCATCTAGTCCTTGCTTATTTTATAAGTGAATACACTGACATTCTTAGAAGTTAAATAACTTCTAAGTCAACTCAAAAAGACTCATGATGGAGAAAAATGTCTACATTCAGAGAAAGAACTAGAAAGAACAGAGTTTGAATGAAGATTGAAGCAAACTACCTGCTCTCTGTCTTTTTCTTGTTTGGTTTTGTTTCCTCTTTCCCATTGTTCATTCAATCCAATAAATTGCTTCTTTATAACCTGACTAATGTCTAATGTGAAACTATTGCAGATCCTATACTTGATTGTATGCTGCCATCGGGGGGAGAGTGGAGGGAGGGGGAGAAAATTTGAAACTCAAGGAATTGTGGAATTGAATACTACAAACTAATAGTAAACAAATGAATTAATAAAGATAAAAAAAATAAAAATAAAAAGTAGTTAAGTGACTTGTCCAACATTAAATGGCAGAGTGTAACATAACATTTTCCATTCTATTGGATTCTTTTGTAATATATCCAGAAATGAAATCAGGGAGTTTTAAAAATTTGTGCAGCCTCTAGCATAAATTTCTATTATTTGTACTTGGTCTGATCCAACCACTTTTCTGGATATCATCTTCTGAAATGCCACTTCATTACAGGTATGACCAACTCAAATAATTGACAAAAATTTAATGTTCTAGTAGCCCCAGCTATATTGCTTTGCATATGACTTGTACTAGAGGTTAATTTTGTCCTTTTTTGAAATTCTTCATTTTGCTTACCAAGATCATATATTATACCCCTGTTGCTACTTATCATCAATGTCATGGATATGTTCAGAAGTATGTGTCCATTTGAAAAAATATGGTGGAATGTGGGGAAGGGAGTTTTAAATAGATCCCTTCTGAAGTCCCTTCCAGGTATTTATCTATGATCATTTTCTCCTCACCTAAGCAAGGAGATCTTAGAACTCTAAAACTTCTACGTCATGACAAATAGATTGCATCAAGAGAAACTTCCCCCAGGAAATGGTGACAGTGATAGAATTTGTGTCTTTGTTTTAATTCACTTAATTATGTCTGAAGTTAGCAGATTATTTCAACAAGTCATGTTTGATATAATCACAAAAAAGAACTTGTCACCTTTATCCTTTATGCTAATTTGGCATTTAACTTGATATTTACTCTACTGGCCAGCAATCTATTTTTTCAAAGACAACTGATACTGAAATTTCTCTGAAAGTAACAGCCATGGTTACCCCTTTCCAAGGAATCAGGTCTACATTTTCTTATTTGATACTTAAAATTATATGAGACATCAACACTCATGTTTTAAACATGAGATAACTGAGTCCTAAAGATAGTCATAACAGGAGGTTGAGATAGAGGGTCCTAACTTCCAGGAAAAGAGAGAGGATGATCTCACTATACTTTGTCCTTGACCTTTGTTTTCTACTCTATATTTTCAAGAGGACATTGGTTAAAATTGGGGATAATTAAGAAAATGAAATCTATATTGCTTAGGACCTGGAGTTCATATCATAAGGAAATTGGTTGAAGTAAATAGTCATGTTAAGCTGGAAGAAGACTTAAGGTAGAGTGTAAGGTTATTATTCTGTGATATGTTTGTGACATTGGACAAACTCTTGACCTTCTTGTATATCATCTCAAAAATGGGGATATTGGGCCAGATGCCCTAAAAGGTCCCTTCAATGTCTAAGCCTGTTGTCCTATGATCCTACTTCTTCAATACAAGGCTGATTTTAGGGCAGCTGTCTCCTTCTCAGTAAATACCTTGTTATGTCCCAGGGCAAAGAGACAGATTCAATCGTCATTCATCATTGCCTTTTAGACACTCCATCATCCAATCCGTTTATAATGTATTGATCCTACAAGCTATGCAGGATCCTGGCTATAAAACTCATCTCACAATGAGCTCTTAAGGAGCTTAGATTTCTCAGTCTGCTCATGTGTAAAATGGAAGAAGAATTGAGTGAGAATGACTTAATGTGGAATTGACAATATCTTTGGAGTTTGAGGCTGCCTGCTCATCTCTATTGCTAAGAAAAGAGCCGGAAAAAAAAAAATCCTAGAAAAGGTGTACCTTCTTCCCTTTCTTTGTTTAATGGATAATTCCATTCAGATCACTTCAAACAAATTTGAAAAGAATATTTTTACCATCATTTACACAATAGCAAAGAGAATTAAGCTTACATTCTGAAAAAAGTTAAAATTTTCTAACAATAGGAGACTTTATTGCATTTCATTGTTTTCAGATTAATTGCTTTACTTTCAAGTGTAATATGCCTGAAACATTATACCAGTTACAGTTGATGAGCACATGATTTATCTTCCACATAAAGTACCTTAAAGCTTATATTGAGATAAGGGGTATGACTTCCAGGCTTGGCTGCTACTAGCTAATTATGTGACCTTGAAGATCAACATTTCCATCTCTTCATCTGAATCAACCTGATAGAAGAAGGGAGAATTCAAATTTGTAACAGCTGTTGGATGTCCTGTACCACCACTGGGAAATAAACTACTTGAGATTTTTGAGACCTTGTTCATAACACCATTTCAAAGCTGAGCCATGTAACATAACTCCTCAATTTTGTTTTAAAGAAAGAGAAACTTAACTGACACTATTAGCATATTGACTATAGGCTTATTCCAAGATCAAAGATGTGCCTTCCAATGTATCAAAAATGGCTATAATGAAAATATATGTTTTAATAAAAAGGTTAGATATACAAAATGTACTTTTATTAATAGTTTTGTTAATCCAATTGAGCTACAATATTTGGACATGAAGCCATGTGGCCTAACTTCCAGGAAGATGAAGAAAGAGAATAGGTAGGAGAGTCATATGAGAAGAAAAAATGACGAAGAATAGAGAAGGAAGAAATAAAGGTGAATTAAGAGAAGGAGAAAGGGCAGAGGTTAGAAATGAAATGAGGGAAAGCAAGGAGAAAAGGAAAGTGTGCACAAATTTTCATGTGCAATCTTTTTTTTTTTCATTGTACAATGTTATGGAAACACTTGTTTTATTCCATATGTTAAAAATAAAATGAAAAAATGTATGGGTCATGTTTCTGTTTTGACCTCTTATTGGTACATTATTTGGGATATTGGACTGTGCCCAGTTTCTACCAGTCTGCTTTCCAGTTGTCCAGGAGGTTTGTTTGTTTATTTTTCTGGGTGATATGTTCTTTTTTTTTTCTTTTTGGAAGAGGCAAGGCAGAGCAATTGGCGTTAAGTGACTTGCCCAAGGTCACATGGGTAGTGAGTGTTAAATGTCTGAGGCTGGATTTGAAACCCAGGTTCTCCTGATTCCAGGATCCATGCTCAATTCACTGTGCCACCTAGCTGCCCATGGATGATATATTCTTGTCCCAAGGACTTGGATCTTTGCATTTGTCAACTTAATGTTGCTGTGTGAATTATTTGTCTACTCTGTGCCCTGATTTGCCTTTCTATTCATTGGCCATTACCACATGGTTTTGATGTTTGCTATCTTGTGATGTAGTATGATATCTGGTGCTGCTGAATCTCCTTTTGTTGCATTTTTTATTGATTTCTTTGAGGTTCTTGATCTTTGGTTCTTCCAGGTGAATTTTGTTATTTTTTTTCCTAACCCAGTAAAATTTTTAGTAACTGAATTAAGTTGGTATTGAATAACTAGATTAGTTAGGTAAAATTGTCATTTTTATTATTTTGGCTTTGCCTATCCAGCAATTAATATTTCTCTAATTATTTAAACCTGACTTTATTAGTATAGTGTTTTACAATTATGTTCATGTTGCTTATAGGTCTGTTTTGGCAGGTATACTCTCAGGTTTTTTATATTATCTACAATTATTTTAAGCAGACAAAAATAAAATTCAATAATATTGCTGTCACATAATATAGTTTCCCTGCATAGTTCTTTTAATTAAATCTATTTTAGCTTTAGGGGAAAGAAAAGAAAGAAGAGGGCAAGAGAAAAAAGAGAAAAGTTTTGCAAGCTCATGTATGTAATTATTAATTTACATCTAGAATAAAATTGGTTCAATATATCAAACAAGTCAAGAAAATTCCACTTTGGCTGGCCAGACAGC
Organism: Gymnobelideus leadbeateri; assembly: GCA_011680675.1. Taxonomy (NCBI): domain Eukaryota; kingdom Metazoa; phylum Chordata; class Mammalia; order Diprotodontia; family Petauridae; genus Gymnobelideus; species Gymnobelideus leadbeateri. Next base: position 30,883 of record WOXC01012154.1, on the reverse strand, counting down.
AGGAATCCTCCTTTGCTACTATTGTTTGTTTTAAAAGAGAATCAATGGCATCACGGATGATTTCATGACTTGTGCATGAAGTTGTATTTAAATAAGACAAAGCTGCACAAAGTCATCGGTCTCACTCTCTCTTCCTGAACTATCAATGTCCAGTGACAGGACAAAGTCAGGATGACTGGCAATGTTTTGGGATACAGTGAATGACCTATAAGTCTTTGGTCAAATGCCCTACTTGAAATCATTCATAATATCTTTCATTAATGCATACACTGGCAAAATGCTATTTAAAAATTAAAGACAATTACTTTTTAACATTCATTCATAAATATTCAATCCAAAATATTAATTTAATTTATCTTAATTGTAGAATTCTACAACAGTACTTTACTGAGAAGTAAAGAATTTTCAGAAATTCATCAAATAAATGAATGAAAATAAATAGACAAAGAGATGAAATTCTATCACTTGCCTTCAGATACAGAGAAGTCTTTTTTTTAAAGCAATTGGGGTTAAGTAAGTTGCTCAAGGTTACACGGCCAGTCATTATTTATGTGTGGGTGCTCATTTTCTGAGGCTGGGACCAATCGGGACTGATCGCAGGTCATCCCGATGCCAGGGCTGGTGCTCTTACTCACTGCACCACCTAGCCGCCCCTTAGAGAAGTCTTTTTAGACTTATTTTCTGACTTAAAATAAACTTTTTTAAACTGGAAACTGATCTCCAGACCCATGTTTTTGCCTAAAGGGACTTAGGTAGTCTCTAAGGAATGATTAATAGAAGCACATCATTTTATAATTTAAACATTTAATTAGTTTTTTCACTTGCCTTTGCCCAATCATTTCTCACCATCTACATTCTTTGTATTTGATTCCATCATTATCATACTCCTAAGAAAAGCTGATCACCAGGACACTGATCATCATTCTGGAGATTGCATTAGCTATAGTGCTCATGAAAGCAGCAATACTTTCAGTGTCTCTGCCTGTTTGACTAGCAGCTTGGAGTCAGGGAAAAAAAAAATCTGCTCCCAAAAAGACCTTAGAGAGCTCATAACCCAACTACCTCTCACCAGCTGTTCACTTTGGATTTGGACAGGTCATAGTGGAAAGTTCTAACAAAAGGTGATCCACTGGATAAGGAAGTAGTAAAACAGAAAAGCCAACAGAAAATATTAAAATGATGAAAAATGTGACCCTAGAACATAAAACACTGTGTTTGGAAAGTATCCAACATATGACTAGGTAAGAATATAAGACAACTGGGGCGGCTAGGTGGCGCAGTGAATAGAGCGCCAGCCCTGTAATCAGAAGGACCTGAATTCGGAGCCAGCCTCCGACACATAATCCTCACAAACAAAAAACCTAGCCGTGTAACCTTGGGCAAGTTACTTAACCCCACTTGCCCTAAAGGGGCGGCTAGGTGGCGCAGTGAGTAAGAGCGCCGGCCTCGGAGTTTGGATGACCCGAGATCAGATCCGGCCTCAGAAAATGAGCACCCACGCATAAATCAAATGACTAGCCGTGTAACCTTGAGCAAGTTACTTAACCCCAATTGCTGAAAAAAAAAAAAAGAATATAAGACAACTAAAAGTAGATCCAGAGAGAATAAACAAACTGGGCTAAGGCCGAAAGGAAACTCAGCTGTTGATATGTCTGGTAATGAAAAGAAAGTCTGGAAGGCAGAGTCAAGATGGAGGAGTAGAAACAGGACTTCTGTGCAGCTCTGGCTCCACCATCACCAATTTATGTAAAAGGAGACTCTGAACAAACTTTGGAGGTAAAGAACCCATAAAATGACATAAAGAAGCTAACCTCCCAATGTGGACATCCAGGCAGGTCAGCAGAAATTGGCCAGCACAGCACAGTGGGAGCTGACCACAGGCCCATGTGAGCCAGAGGTTTTAGACCCAGGCTGGACCTGACCAGCAGGTGGCTGGAGGAAATTCAGAATGCCAGCAGCTGTGGCCATTTCCAGAATTATCAATACATCTCTGCTAAGGACAAAGTGAGAGGTCATTGCAGTATGGACTTTTGGGACCCACTAGCTGGGAGTGCATCAGCCTCTTTCCCCTGGGGGGAGAAGCCGCTGTGGAGCCAAGGAACAGACCTGCCACACTGAGGCTTCAGCTCCTGGCCTGCAAACTGTAAGGGGACTGGGAGACCAATCTGAGAGGTAATCACTCTTGCTTCAACCTTCTTGGATCTAGATTGTGGTCTAGGTTAAAATATCTAACTGGAAAAACAACTGACCCAGAGAACAGATCCAGGAGAGATAACCTAAAAGTTATTGATCTATCGCAAAGTCATGATGAAAAAAGCAGCCTGGACAACATCCTCCAAGAGAAAAACTGTCTTGAAATATTAAGCAACTGGTGATGTCCATGTGTCAAGTCACCTTTGAGTTGTTGAAAAAGAGTGTTTACTATGATCAACAATTTATCTTGACAAAATTCTATAAGTCTCTGCCCTGCTTCATTTTGTACTCTAAGGCCAAACTTGCCTGTTATTCCAATTATCTTTTGATTTTCTGCTTTAACATTTTAATTTCCTATGATGGATGTGAGTTTTTTTTTTCTTTTTTTATGGTGTTATTTCTTGAGGATGCTATAAGACTTCAAAGAAGTGATCAACTTTGACTTCTTCAAATTTGGAAGTAGGAGAACAGACTTGCATTACTCTAATGTTGAATGATTTGCCTTGGACTTGAACAGATATCATTTTGTTATTTTTGATAACAGACCATAGTGCTGCTTTTCTCCCCCTTTTATTGACTATGAGGGCTTCTCCATTTTCTTTTTTTTTTGTATTGGTCATCATTTTTTAATTTTATTTTAACAAATGCTTTATTAACTTCTGGTTTACATCATTCATTTCCGCCAGATTTTGAGTTGCAATTTTTCCCCATTTTTCCCCTACCCACCACCCCAGAATAGCAGTCCCACAAGATATCCCCTCATCCAATCTGCTCTCTCCCATATCTTCTCCCATACCCCCTTCAACTTTGCCATTAGGGCAAGGTGAGTCTCTGTGCCCCAATGTCTGCACATCTTATCTCTCAATCACATGCAAAAATAGCATTAATAATAGTGTTTACAAACATTTGAAACATTTAATTTTAAAGTGCTGTTTCTACTCCTCCATCTTGGCTCCGCCCCCCGGGCTCCTCCATTTTCATCCAAGTTATTCTTGTCTACAGTAGCATACATAATGATCATCTGAATAAAAATTCACTCATTCACATCCACTTAAGTTCAATGTCTCCCAAGATGTAAATGTTCAATCTTTCCAACTTTTATTTGGCCACATCCAACCTACATTGGTTCATAAATCTTACATTTCAGATTCCTATGCAATATTGACCTTTACAACATCAGACATTCTTTTTTGTTTTTAATTTAAAATTTTCTTTTATTCACATTCAAAAATAATGTTTAAACATAAACACATATGATTTCCTTCTAAATTCTATCCATTTATTTTTTTTTAAATGCTTTATTAACTTTTGGTTTACATCACTCATTTCTGCCAGAGTTTGTGTTACAAATTTTCTTCCTGTTTTTCCCCTACCCCCGTCCCAAAATAGGGGTCCCAAAGAATATCCCCTCCTCCAATATGCTGTCGCCCATATCTTTCCCCAGAACCCCTTCAACTTTTCCAGTAGTGCAGAGTGGATCTCTATGCCCCAGTGCCTGTATATCTTATTTCCCAATTACATGTAAAATAATATTAATAATACATTAATAGTGTATATATATATATATATATATATATATATATATATTTAAACATTTGGTTTTAAAACTTTGAATTCCAGATTCACTCCCTTCCTCCCTTGTCACCCACACTTACTGGGAAGATAAGCAATTCAATATAGGTTGTACATGTGTAGCTAATGCCAAACATTACCATAGTAAATATATTATAAAAGACTGATTATATTTCCCTCCCTACTATCCCACCTCCCACTTGTTCTATTCTCTACTTTGGTCCTGTCCCTTTTCAAAAGTGGGTGCTTCCTACTTCACTCCCCCATAGCCTACACCCCCCTCCATCATCTTCCCTCTCATCCTCTTATCCCCACTCTCCTGTAGGGTGAGATACCCTATTTGGTGTGTGTGTCATTCCCCCCCTAAGCCAAATTCAGTGTGAATAAGATTGACCCATTCCCTTCTGCTCTCCCATTCTTCCCCTCCATTGCAACCACCTTCCCCTGCCTCTTTTATATGAGATAGTTTACCCCATTTTATCTCTCCCTAACTCCTCTCTTTATATTCCTTTCTCACCTCTTAATTTCACCATTTAAGTATCATCCCTTCCTATTAAATTGGTACTGTTTCATCTATCTATGTATACCTGTAAGCATATATACACACATTCACATATGTATTCATATGCCTTCTATTCCCTTCAACTATTTTCATAGTGAGAAAAGTTTTATGATTTACAATTATGACTTTTCCCTGTAGGATGTAAATAGTTCAACTTTGATAAGTTCCTTATCATTTCTTTTCCCTATTTACCTTCTTATACTTCTCTTGCTTTTGTATCTGAATGTCAAATTTTCTATTCAAGTCTGGTTTTTTCAGATGAAATACATACTATAGAATCTGATAAGGAAAACAAGGTAACTAGAACAAGTGTTATGGTGGGGGAAGTAGAAGAAGACAGATGATAGAAACAAAGATAACATCTACTTGAGTTCTTGCCTGCAGGTGGATGGAGCCCCAGACAAGAAGGAGAAATTGGTGGGGATAGGAAGTAGGAGGTTATCCAGGCAGTTTGACCTATGAGGAACTGTAGTTTGCCAAGCAAATATGATACTATGCAATTAGGCAAGGCAGAATTAGCGGGAAAGTCTGGGAGACAGTCACAAAAAGGATGCAGATTATAAACTGTTGCAGATTATAAGGTGCCAAGTCAATAAATATCCCTCCTTCTAACTCATGTTCTAGTACCTCATGGAAGTGTGGAGGGGAAGTGAGTGGGAAGTAGATGAAGCAAATTGGAAATGCAGAAGAGACTAGACAAAATAAGGGATTTTTGGAAATTTCCTATTCCACCATTCTGTGTCTCCAATTTAGGGTAGTAATATGTAATTTGTCCTATTGCTACATAACTTGTGACGTAAATCTATATGTGTGTATGTGTGTGATGTGTATACATGCACATAAATACATATACATACATACATACACAAATACATGTATATACATAAATACACATATGTAAACACACCATTCTGGACAAAACAAAAATTCAGTTTTCCCCATCATGTTTTGATGCATATCATCTTTGATATTCCCTCACCTTCCTAACAATTCACATCATACTCATGTAACACACTTCACAGGATCATTGAATATGTGTAAGCAAGTTGTTGCAATAGTTTGTCATTGGATTTAATACTATGTTCACTTTAATACTTTCTTTTCCCCCTCTCTGTCCAGTAACATAATAAAAATAAAAAGAAGCAAAAGAAAAAGGTTAATCATAATGACCAATAATCAACATCTGAAGTAACATAAGAAACGTCACATCCCTAAGACATGGTATTCATTTTCTCAGTGGTTTTCATTCTCCTTTGTTTTCTTTTCACTTCATATCTCCTTTCACTTCTGGTTTTCTTCTTCTTCCTCCTCTTCTCTATTTTCTTACTCTTGTCAATGTCCTCTGCCTATTTATCTTTCTCCTTCTCCTTTTTCTTGTCATTGTCCATCTTCTACTACTCCTTTTTCTTTATATTCTTCTCTTTTTCCTTCTTTTTCTTCCACAAATTTTTCCTTCTCTTTAATTTTCTCCTTTTCACTTCTTTCTGCTTTTTATTTTCCTTTCTCTTCCCTCTCTTCTTCCCTCTCCTTCTCTTCCTCTTCTGTCTCTTCTACTTACTCTGCTTTTTCCTCCTTAGTCCAAAACTTGGTCATCATCAAATTTGTTAAATTTTAATTGAAGACAGCTTAAATCCCAGAAAACAACAACAAGGTACCTCTCTAAAAAGTGGATCTTTCTCAAAGAGCAATGGGTTAGTTTTGGAGCTGATCAGTTCCCCTGCCCTGGATGACTTCTAGAAAAGATAGGATCATCACCTTTTGAGGTTGACATGAAGAGGATTCTTCAACAAATCTGAGTTAGACCAGGAGATACTGTCAAAATATACTGGTTCTATCATAGAAGCAGAAAGTCAAATCTTGCCTTTGTTTACTACAGATTATAATATCAATAAGCAATCATTTTTAAGGACTAAATATAAACTGGATAGTGTAATATGTTCATATAAAGAAGGCTAAAAATAAGCAAACAACAAAAAGAGCCCTCTACCCCCGCCTTCAATGAGACAATATTGTAATGAGAGGACAATACATTAGTAACACGGTACACATAAGATACATTAAGAGTAGATGAAACTTAATGTTGGAAGGATTTGGAAGCAATCATCAATCTCCTTGGTCTTTAATATCTTCATTGTTAAAATGAAGAGATTATTTTTAAATAATCTCTCAGGTCTCTTCTGGTTTTAAATCTCTGATCTAATGCTTTTGAAGTTTCTTTTTACTCTGAGTTTTTGTGTAATCCTGTGTGCTAATATCTGATAAAGGATAATCATGTCATTAAAGACCTGATGATGTCCTGATTTATTCTTTTTGTGAATATGCGACAAATTCAGATTTGCATATGTTGTTTTTACTTGAAGTTACTGTTCTGGGAGTACTAGGAGTCTAAATTATAACTTCAGGTGCTCCTTTTGGAAGTGTCAAAAATTATGAAAGAAAAAGAAGAAAATGTCTTCTGAAACAACCTTATGTTGTATTAATGCTGAGAAAATATGACCACTTCCTGTAGCTCTCAGTTAAAAACAAACAAGCCTCTCTTCCTTTCTTTTATTTTAAATTTTGGAGCAAGAAATGTACAAAAGAACAATAGCAGCAGCAGTAGCAACACATAGGACAACAACAAGAACAACAGCAACGATAGCAAAAATGTATTGCCTGAAAGTGGCAAGGGGCTTGTTGCTCTGTTATTAAATGATTGCTTTAACTTCTGTCTATGACCTTTCTGACTCGAGTAACAAGTAACAAATTCCTGAGAAATGTAAAGCCAGACAAATAAATCAAACTTATTATTCACAAAGGAGAAAAGGTGATATAGGTAAGGGAAATTGTCAAGAATGGGATATTTCCATTTGTTTGTTTATTCATTCATTCATTCTTTTGTTTTCTGTATTTTTATTGATTGATTGCTTTTTCTTTCTGTTTATACATGCCTGCTTGTTAATTCTTTCATTGGTTGGTTGTTTTCTTTATTGATTAATTTAATTATTTAGAATTTGGCCAACATTTTATATCAGGCACCTCTTTTCCTGGTCATTGAAAACTTGAAGTCTTCTAAGAGTTGAGAATTTCAATTCCCAAAGACCTCAAATTAATTTTATTTATGACTCATTTTTATCAGTGCAGTAAACTTAGGACTGAGCTGCCTGATGGTTTGATATATTTGGGAATGAATAACTAATAATGAATATTCAAACTGTATAGGGATAGCCTTTGCCTTCTAAGCAATTGTTTTGGAGTCAAGAAGATGTGGGTTCAAATGCTGCCTCATATACTTTCTAGATGTGTGAGCCTGGAGAGTCTCTCAAAGTTTTGTTTTGTTTTGGTTTTTAATAAAATAAGGATGTTGAATTCAATGGCTTCTGTAATCCATTTCAGCTCTAAATATATGAGGAGGGAAATAATAAGAATGATAATTCCAAGCACAATAATGATCATAATGGTAAATAAGCATAGTTCATCACCATTTGGCAGATGAGGAAACTGAGACAGACAAGTGAAATGACTTTTCCAAGATGACAGAGCTAGTGTTCAATGAAGGATTCAAGTGTTTCTAACTGCACGTTTTTCCCTGTTCACTGAGACAGCTCTCTCCCTCAAAACACACACATACACACACTCCTCATCCTTGAATGATCCTTACACATGAAAGCTCCAAAAAGGCATAGCCAATGCACTGGAGATTGTGACAACTTCATGATCTCTTCTAGATATGGGAATTTTTTAAGGTTCCAAATTTAGTCTTTGATTTTTATGTAATTCTTATTCCCTTGATGGCATTATCTTCTTCCTTATATTTCAACTATAATTTCTGTTCGAATAAAATACTTCGATTGAGTTTTCAGAGAATTTAGAGGTAGAAAAGACCTTTGAGATGGTCTGACAACTTCATAGGCATATGCAGGGAAGCTGTGGCTAAGCAGTAGTTCATCTTTGGAAATACACATACACATATATCAATATCAATATATATATATATACACACATGTATACATATATCACTAAATATATGATGTTTTATACATACGCACATGTATATTGTGATATGTATGTACAACACATTATTATGTATATACACTATATATGTATATTTGTGCTTATACATATCATGTGTCTATAGATATACATATATATTATGTGTCTATATATTGTATAAATACATAAGTACAGACATGTATGTATGTGTTTTCCATTAGACTCACTCTTTTAAGCTAAACTAATGAGTCCAGAAAGACCTAATTAAATGCAAATGTTATCTGGGATCAGAATACATTTAGTTAGTATAACATTCGAAGAATGCAGGACCCAATAGGAATTGTGTCACCTCTAAAAGGTAATTTTAATGGGAGTGAAGAGAATTGTAGGTAGTTTGGTAAGGAGGGTAGGCTACATAGTGTTAACTCAGGCCAGGCTTAAGAGACAAGAGCAAATCATGAGAATGAACAGTAAAGGACAAACATATTTCTAATTAGTAAATTATCCTTATTTTAACTCTTGAGGCAATAACTTTTTCCCCACTGCTGTCTATTGTTCAACAATGGATCATTATTTCACATTACTTTCTATTATGCCCTTTCTGGAAAAAACAATCAGTGAAGGCTTAGAAAATTTCCAAATTAACTTCTTATCTAAACCTGGCACAAAATATACTATTTTTTTTTACCAACTCTAGTAATTGGATTTAAAATATTTTCAGATACAGGAAATATAGCCACTCTCCAAATAAAACATATAGAATGTTGGTGCCTTATCCCTTAGATGTCTAATTTTAAAGAGATAATTGCATACTATTTAGCAGAAGACCAGTGGGGAAGTAATTGTTCATAGGGATTGTATTTTTTCCTGTTGATTTAAATTGAATAAAAGGCAGAGTTTTTACTTAATTTGGCAACTTGCTAGAACTTGATATCAAACAGTAAAGTTATATTTTTTAATCTTGACATTTTTTTTTTTATTTAGTACAGAGGAAGCATTGTTAAGATAGGCTTCAGGGTTTCTGTTTTGTGGAGAGAATTATACTCAGACTCAATCCTAAGCATAAGAAGAATAAGCAGAAACTTGTGTGACCTCATTTATGGGACACCATAATCCTCAAAGGAATACCTGGGTGGTGTAGTAAATGGGGTTGAGAAAAATTTGTTACAATAGCCATGAAGGTATTGGAAATAGGTGCTATAGAGCACTTTAGAGCTCGATCATACATTGAATATGCCAAGTTTATCCACTGCACCCCAGGCTATGACCAGGTATCCTGACTTTTGCTTGCCACTGGACTTGGAAAACTCAGGAAGAGACTGATGACTTTCTGCACTTCTACCTCTCTTAAATCAAAATCACCCATAAGTCAAGACCTCACCCCATGAAGTCATTAATCCTCTTCAAAATAGAGGATGAACAACAGTAACAAAGTCTCAGTTCCAAAAATAGAAAAAAAAGGGACAGACATTTTACTAGATAATAGATATATAAAGGCAAAAATGAAATAATTCCTGCCATGGGAGCACACATCGAAAAGTGATGAGTGAAAATCCATGATAAACTTAGGAGAGAGTGAGAACTACCAAGCACCCAGGGACACCTCTGAAGGTTTTATATAGAGAATAGGGATCTTAACTTTAGCTTTGAAGGAAGTCTTTGATTATAGCATGCAAAGCTGAATGATTTCAAATTTGGAAGATGACATGGAGAAATGAATAGAGGTAGGACTTGGAAGGCCTCAGTAAGACAGTTTGATAATCAGAGATTCTATGCAAGAGAATAACTTGGCATTTACCTGAAAGCTCACTGGTTCTTACATAATTCTCTCTGTCTCTCTCTGTCTCTGTCTCTCTCTGTCTCTCTGTCTCTCTCTGTCTCTGCCTCTGTCTCTGTCTCTGTCTCTGTCTGTCTGTCTGTCTGTCTGTCTGTCTGTCTCTCTCTCTCTCTCTCTCTCTCTCTCTCTCTCTCTCTTTCTCTCTGTCTGTCTCTCGGTCTCTCTCTCTCTGTCTCTCTCTTTCATAAACTGAAATATTTGTAGGTGATGAAATTTTCAATTAAAAAGATAAAAAGAAATGAAGTGATATAGCTAGAAAGGAATTGAAACCGAAGCCATAAAAGACCTCCATTAGGGGCGGCTAGGTGGCACAGTGAGTAGAGCATTGGCCCTGGAGTCAGAAAGACCTGAGTTCAGATCCGGCCTCAGACACTTAATGAACACACAAACAAAAACCTAGCTGTGTGACCCTGAGCAAGTTACTTAACCCGAATTGCCCTCCAAAAGCAAAAAAAAAAAAAAAAAAAGACCTTCATTAATAAGACTTAACTGAGCAATGGACTCAGAGTTCAGAGTGCCTGAGTTCAAAACCTTCCTGTATGTTGAGTGATTCTGGTGAGTCATTAAAACTCTCTTATCATCAGTATCCTATTCTATAAATTAAGGATATTTTCTACCTCACTGGGATATATTTGGGATAAAATTACATAATACAATCAGCTATGCTATAACATTCATTTTAAAAACACATTCTTTTTCAGACGCATGTGTGTGTGTGTGTGTGAAATTTTAATTTTCTATCCTATTTTTATGTATTACTGACAAAAATTTTAAGTGTTGTATCCTAACACCATTTCCCCTATGAGCCTTACAGATTTTTAATGAAATAAGACGATTTTTAAGAACTTACCCTGTTCACTGCACTGCCTAACTATATAGCCTAAGATTTCTTACCAACATTAATATTCCTCTTGCTTATAATGATGAGAACTAGGAATTTTGACATTAAGGGGAAATTCAGTTGTGTACACTCAAGGAGTAGAGGTTAAGCAGAGAGGAAACAGAAAAGCAAGGATACACTTTTATTGGTAATTCCAGACATCAGCAGCAGCAGCAGCAACATCACCACAGTTAGCATTTGTATAGCACTTTAATGTTTGAAAATAATTTTAAAGCATTATTTTAGCCTAATGATAACACTGATTTGCATATCTGATTTAGACTAAGCAAGATGGCACAGTGTGTAGAACTTTGGGCCTAGAGTCAAGAAGACATGATTTCAAATTCCGATCCAGGCATATATTAGCTCTGTGAACCTTGGGAAATCACTTAACCCTATCTGCCTCCATTTCCCCAATTGTAAAATGAGAATAATAATAGTACCTACTTCTCAGAGTTATTATGAGGATTAAATGAGATACAATCTGTAAATTGTTTAGCACACTCCAGGCAGATAGTAGGTATATAATAAATGCTTATTTTATTCTGTTCAATGAATTATTTGATCAATTATACTATTAATAGTTAAACTTAATTCTCTTAGGGGATCATATTCCTAACTTCAGGATGCATTAGACTAAATCAAGCAGTCTTTTATGCAATTGGTTACATCAAGTTCAGTGATCCTAATGAGGATGGTGATTGGTCTATTGTAGTGAGGCATTTTAAAAGGTTTGAAAAAACATAATTTCTGGATAATTTAATCATTTTATTTATAATGTCAATATTTTAATAAAAGTATGGCCATTTCGGTGTCTCTCTTAGACCAAAAACAATGGCAGCAAGCTCAAGGTTTTGGAAGAGGCATGTTCCCTGGGGCATCCAACTGTTATTTGGTTCCCTATTAATAAAAGAATGAAAATTACAGTGAAAGGGTGAATCTAAACTTTGATTAGCCATTAGCTTCTAAGCTAGCCCCAGTCTTGGGCAATCTATTCAAAGAATTTGTTCCCAGCCAAACCTGAGTGGAACACCATGGCTGCCCCACCTAGATGGGGTCTGACCAAGAAAGTCAATCCAATCTCATTATCAGTAAAGCCTTTTAAGGGATTGAGCACAAAAATCAGGACTTTAGAAAATGGGGGGAACTATGGATCTCTCCAAATCATTAGTTATTAACGATCATTTCTTTCACTAAAGATGGAGGTAAAGGAGTAGGGTGGGCTTACATTTGGCATGTCATGCTGACTTACTTTCCAAAGAGGTTTTCCAAAGTCCATAGTAATGGGAAAACACAGAATTAATCAATGTCCTCTAGAAAGTCTGGTAAGTTCTATATCCCAAATCCCAGGTCCTCTAGGGTCAGTAATGCTTATGACCATACAGACCCTCTCAGTTGGGATAAGACAGATAAAATCCAGGCTGTGGCCCAGAGAAATGGGGAAGTTAAATTCTTAGAAATGCTTAATAATAAATAACAAGGCTATATACAAATAAAATCTAAACATAATTTGTAAATACTGATTCTAGTGTTTTTGTATAATTCTCAATCGATAACTAAGAAATGAAACAAAATGAAGTCAGACATCAATTTTCTATTTCATATTACTCTTTTCCACTCTGCTATTGTGCCCATCATATGAAATGTATTGTAGCACACTAAATAGAATGCAAACTCCTTGAGAGTAAGGATTTTGTTATTTTCTGTTTATTTATCCCCAAGGCCTAGCTTAGTGTGTGGTAGGTGTTTTTATCATCCTCATTTTAAAGATGAGATTGGGTCTCAGAAAGTTTAAGTGACTTCAAAGTCACTCAATTAGTAAGTGTTTGAGGCAAGATTTGAACTTCTAAGAGTAAACCCAGAATGCCTGTTGTGCTATGATCCCTATCTCGAGATATAGTAGGAAACTGCCTTCTTTAATTATGGGAAAATAGTAGGTGAATATAAAAACTGTGAGTCTTCTCTCCAAGTTTCCCTCCAAGGTCGAGCATTTTCCAAAGCCAAAGGGAAAAACCAGATTGAATCTTACATGTATTCTAAATTTTAAACCCCCAAAAGTCAGGATCACACTCCACATCTATCTCCTAGGAGCAACAACTCAGAAAATGCTGAATCTGGATATTACAGATATAGCAAGAGGGCCCATCATGACTGTCAGACCCAGAAATAAACACTGAAGGTCATTTGGAGGCACCGAGATTCTGATATTATAGTAGAAATTTATAGTGAAAGGAATATAACTTTCAAGTCAGTACCAACTCCAGGACTCCCAAGCAGTGATTTTGAAGAAGGTTAATGTGATGGAACAGAGTTGGAAGAAACTGGGGTGAAACTTGAGACATTGTATTTTGTATTAATTGAATTTATTTCCTCCTTGTTCACCTACAGTACCTTTCTTACATCCCACATAATCAAGGAGATTTTATCATGCAGAAGAAACATTTGCAAAGCCTGCTCCCTACCTCCCCCCACTCCTTTGCCTTTGTCTTATGTGAAAGGACATCAAGAATAGTAAAACAGGATAAACAGAATGAAAGGTAAAAAAACTTTATTCATTCTATACTAGCAGCAGATGTGGTAGGCTCCTTACTGATATGTCAAAGAAATCTCAAATTCTACCTTTTTCCAAACTGCCTTCTCAGTAAGTGAAATCAAGGGAAGGAGAAAGGGGAGTTGAAGGTAGACTCAAAGCATCTGAATTCAAGTCATTCCTTTTCTGTTTTTTAGTTGTGAAAATGAGAAAGTCATTTAAAGTCTTTGGACCTGATTTTCCTCATTTATAAAATGAGGGAATTGAACTCCATCAATCTATAAACATTTATTAAGCAAATAATATGGATCAGGCACTGTTCTGCATACTAAAAATACAAAAAGAGAGTCTGGGAGCCGCACGCAACGCGCAGAGCGCAGGAAGTGGAGCCGTGCGGAGCCCAGGTGCGCGTGAGCTGAGGTTTTAGCCCCCGGGCAGCAGGGCCAGCAGCCTGCTGGAGGAACCCCAGAACACCAGCAGCCATGGCGACTCCAGAATTATCAACATAGACATGCCTAGGACAAAGTAAAAGGTTAGTGTCCTATGGACTTTGGACCTGTATTTGGGGGAATGCGTCGGCTCCTTTCCCTGGGGGCTAGAAGCCTCTGAGGAGACATGCCATTTTGTAGTTTTCAGAGGCAGCTCCAGCTCCTGGCCAGCAATTAATTATAGGGAGATCCAGCGATCAGTCTTGGGGGGTAATCGCTCTTGCTTTAACCTCCCTGGATCTGGATTGTGATCTAGGGTGGAAGTCGTGGGTGGGTTTACAGCTTGCCAGAAATGGAAGTTGCCCGCCCACACGTTCAGGACGAAAATTCCTCTATCTGGCCTTAAAGCCATAGTGTGGCAACAAGCGCAAAAGTCAGGTAACCGAGTGGCAACATGCCAAGGCAAAGGAAACAGAAAAATGCAACCCTAGACTCCTATTTTGGGGGCATACAGGAGGAAAAGGACTGTGAGGTCAGAAGTCCTGCTCCAAAAGCCCCAGGGGAAACCATGAGTGGGTTGCAGGCCATAGAGGACCTTAAGAAGGACTTTAAAAATCAAATAAGAGAAGTGCAGGAAAAATTGGAAAGAGAAATGAGAAGGATGCAGGAAAAGTATGAAATGAGGGTCAACAGCCTGACTGAGGAAAACAACACTTTAAAAAATAGACTCACTCAAATGGCAAAGGAGGCACAAAAGGGCAATGAGGAGAAGAATGCCTTAAAAAGTCAAATTTGCCAGATGGAAAAAGAATCTCAAAAGTTCACTGAGGAGATTCATTCCTTCAGAGTTAGACTGGAGCAAATGGAAGCTAATGACTTGATGAGAAATCAAGATGCTGTTAAGCAGATCCAAACAAATGAAAGATTAGAAGGCAATGTGAAATATCTCATGGGAAAAACCACTGACCTGGAAAATAGATCCAGGAGAGACAATTTAAAATTATTGGACTACCTGAAAGCCATGATCAAAGAAAGAACCTAGAAATCACCCTTCAAGAAATTCTCAAGGAAAATTGCCCTGATGTTTTAGATCCAGAGGGCAAAATAGAGGTTGAAAGAATCCACCGATCACCTCCTGAAAAAGATCCCAAAAAGAAAACTCCCAGGAATATTATAGCCAGGTTCCAGAATCCCCAGATCAAGGAGAAAATACTACAAGCAGCCAGGAAGAAACAATTTCAATATTGTGGAAACACAATCAGAATAGCCAAGGACCTGGCAGCTTCTACACTGAGGGATCGAAGGGCATGGAATATGATATTCCAGGGGGCAAAAGAACTGGGAATGAACCCAAGGGTCACCTACCCAGAAAAACTGAGTATTTTTGTTTCAGGGGAAAATATGGTCATTCAGTGGAATAGAGGACTTTCAAGCATTCTTGAGGAAAAAAACAGAATTGAATAGAAAATTTGACATCCAGACACAAGAAGCAAGATATGCCTGAGAAGGTAATCAGGGAAAAGAAATCAAAAGGAACTTATCAAAGTTGAACTATTTACATTCCTATATGGAAAAACAATAACTGTGAGTGATGATATCTTTCTCACTATGAAAATAATGGAAGAAGGGTGTGTGGTCATATGAATACATATGTGAATGTGTGTGTATATGGATAGAGGGCATAGGTTGAATTTGTTGGGAAGGGAGAATACTCAAAGGATGAAATCATGAGGTGAGAGAGGAAAGTGGCAAGAGGAGATGGGGAGAGACAGGGTAGGGTAAACTATCTCATGTAGAAGAAGCAAGGGGAAGTGGTTGCAAGGGAGAGGGAGAATAGGAAGGAAAAAAAGGTAAAACCACATTCTCATTGAATTTGGTTCAGGGAGAGAATGACATACATGCTAAATGGGATATCTCAACCTGCAGCAGAATAGGGGGGAGGGGGATGAGAGGAGGGAAGATGGATGGGAGGGCATCCTTGGGGGGAGGGGTGGTTGGAAGTACCCACTATAGAAGAGGGACAGGATCATGTGGGGAATGGACCAGGTGGGGGTTGGGATGAGTGGGAGGGAATTGTAAGCAGCCTTGTACAATATATCTACTATGATAATGTTTTGCATAGCTAGAAATGTACAACATATACTGAATTACTTATCTCCCCAGAGGGAATGGGTGACAAGGGAAGAAGGAAATGGATCTGAAAGTCGAGGTCTTAACATTAAATGTTTCAAATATATATAAATAATATTATTAATACTCTTTTGCTTATAATTGGGAGATATGATGTGCAGGCATTGGACACAAAGATACACCTTCCTCTAATGGAAAAGTCGAAGGCGGTATGGGAGAAGGTATGGGAGAGAGCAGATTGGAGGAAGCGATATCTTTTGGGACTGCTATTCTGGGAGGTTGGGTAGGGGAATAACGGGGGGAATATGATTGTAACTCAAAATCTGGTGGAAATGAATGATGTAAAACAGAAGTTAATAAAGTATTTGTTTAAAAAAATACAAAAAGAGACAAAAGACAGTCCTTCTCCTCAAGGAGCTTACAATCTAATGAAGAAGAAAATATTCCAAAAATATATACAAAGCAAAGTGTACACAGGATAAATCAGAAATAACAAAGGAAAGACATGAGAATTAAGAGGGGGTAGGGAGGGTTGCCTACAGAGGATTTACCTTGGGACATAAAGTAAGGCAGGGTGGTTAGTAGTCAGAGAAAAGAAGGTGTATTCCAGGTATGATGCCTCTCCAGAAAAAAAAAATGCTTATAGGTAAGAGATGGGATGAATTTTCTTTGTAACAGCTAGGAGGCTAATGTCATGAGACCAGTCTAGGAGTAAAGTATCAGATAAGAAAGGTAGGAGTGGGGCAGCGAGTTGGCACAGTGAATAGAGTGTTGGCCCTGGAGTCAGAAGGATGTGAGTTCGGATCCGGCCTCAGACACTTAACGCACACACAAAAACCTAGCTGTCTGACCTTGGGCAAGTTACTTAACCCCAACTGCCCTCCAAAAAGCCAAAAAAAAAAAAGATAGGAGTGAGGGAGGTTATGAAGGACTTTGAATGCAAAGAAAGCATTTTGTAATTGTTTCTGGAGGCCATGGAAAGCCACTGGGATCACAGGGTGATGTGATAGTCCCTGCACTATAGCTATCACTTTAATGGTGAAGTGGAGGATGAATTGGAGTGGGCAGAGATGAAGCAGACAGACCCACCAGTATCACCAATCTAGTCACAGAATGTTGGGAGTCTGCCTTAGATTGGTGAAATTGTTTGAGAAAAAGAAGGGGACTTTTCTGAGAGATGTTAATGATTAGGTAGAGGTTCTGGAAACCCTCTTGAACTCTCTGTGAGACATCCCACTTGATCTGGAGTTCACCTGTAACTATAATCCCCTCAACTGGCCTTTCATTAACTCTAAGCCTAATTCTCTGTTACATGGAACCTAGCCAAGGCCTTCATTGTCTGTTACTTCTAGACTGAGTCTGGCTACTTCCCACACCCTTGATCTTATCAGAACCCCATTCTTTTGGTTCCAGGACTCTGAGCTCTAATCACCCCCAGACTACTGGCCACTCCCATCAAGATTATCCCTAGACCTCTCCTTCAATCAAACCAGACTACTTGATCAAGACTAGATGCTTCCTACAGTCTTTCTGTATATAAGATCCATCTAGGCCTCCATTAAGTTGCTCAGATTCAATCTGGCCTCCTTGACAAAACAAATTCTCAGATTCTTTAAGACTCTGCCCAATATGGTGGATTTTCAATAAACTTTGGTGTTTTTTGGCTGAAAGAAGGCTTGGGTAGAACTCATCCAGGCAGGACTGGTGTGTGCTATTTTGTGGTTCCAGCACCCTTAAACCTCAACATTATGAAGGTGAAATCAATAGGTGTAAGGGTTATGGTTAAAGGGTTAAAGGTCTTCCATTCCCTGTTGGACTTCCAGACGTAGCAAGAAGGGGTGGGGCAAGAGGAAGCAAAAGCTGATCTAGACTGCCTGTGGTGACTGGTGGTGGGGGCAGGAGCAGCAGCATCTGCCAGCAGTGGCAGTGGTAGCATGGTACAGCTGAGGTGGAGGCAGAGGTGTGATCCCCTTTTTTGAGCCAGCCAAAATTTCTGCTAAGGACTTGTGTTGAGGACTGCCAGGGACTAGAATTGTGGGGATCTGCAGCTGCTGGGAGCATGCTTCCTGGACGCTGAGCAGTTGCTGTGAGTGGGGAAAGGAGGACCTTTGCCTGAAGTAGCCTGTTCTGTTTTGAAGGCATGAGAATGTGAATGTTTACTACACTAAGTGTGCCAATTACATAACTACTGTGATGGCTTTGACTTTCTGGTTTTGGGACTCAGTTTTCTAGTAGTTTAATAAATGTTCTAGCTTTATACTCTATATAGAGAGCCTGGTATATTTTGTGATTAATAACCATATCAGCATATTTTTAGTTGCTGTAGGCATTGTGAATATTGCATTCTTGATACATTTGGCAACAAGGGAGGGATCACAAAATATCAAGCCTATTTGGAAAACAGGGGAGCTTTAGAGGGAGAAAAAGATATCCTAGGATGGGAGTATTTGCCTCATTCCTCTCTAGCCAGAGAATGGACCAAAAGCACAGGGCCCTGTGAAAACTGGGAACCAAGGCTAAAAGAGGGAGAATCTGGAAATTTGGAAAGATATTTGCAAGGAATACCCATAGAGCCAGGAAAAGAACTGGCAGGAGTGTGCAGGAGAGGTTGTGTCCTGCTAACAAGTTATCGTCTTATGTGTAAAAGTAGGGATAAGCTGCTGGAGGAAAGAGCTCAGATGGGTAGGGAGTCAGCTGGTTTGCCTGAGGATACTTCTTTGTCTCAGCATTCATAAGAGCAAATTGGAGGGGGTCAGGTGGTCCAGGAACAAGCTACTGTTTATGTAGCTAAAAGGAAGCAAAAACCTAGCAGAAGGAATGTGCAAGCAGATTTTGTACAGATTGGGCAGAGTGGCTCCAACAGCTGCCAGGAGAATGTGTGTGCGGAGAATGGAACAAAGTTAGATGAGGAGTCTTCTAAAGTAGAAGTTCTCCCCATATGAAGAAGAAGACAGGAGAACCACCAGGGCCAAACAGAGTCCAGGGAGATAATTGAGGATTTCACTCAACAGGAGATTACTGATATATTGAGTAGATTCACCCAAAGAATGGGAGTCTTTAGTGTCTTGGATAGTAAGAATCACTCATGAAGATGCTGGAGGAATAACACTGGACCGTGAGGATTGCTTAAAATTCATAAGTATCAGTCAGAATCCTTTTGTACACCAAGGTTTTAGGGATCACCATGTGAGAGGAGGCCTCAACAGAACTAATTTGTTAACTTTAGTTGCAGAGGGATGCAGAAAGCAATATCCTATTGTCTCTATGTGGCCTGTTGGAGACAGACTCACTTAGAGATTGTATGAGAAAGCTAAAGGAAGAGGTAATGAAAACTACCATCATGGCTGGAGATGCAAATGCATATCATGAAACCCCCCTGGGAGTTCCTCACAGAAATATTGTGGCTCCTCCTATGTATAAGCACCTAATTCTGACTCTTAATTGGGAAAATAGGGCACACTCTTTCAGAGATTCTGGGTAAGATTTCACAGCTAATGACCTAGGGGAATGGCAAGGCATCTCCCATCTCTCCTAAAGAAATGACTCCTATTACCAGCCAGAGTCCCAAATGAAATGTGAAAAATCTATGAAGCAAAAAGGTGCAACTTTTGACCTTAGAAGTTCTATCTCTTGGAGATCTGCCCTTGAGAGAAGTGGAAGTTTAAAGTTGGTGGGAATGGGTTTTCTTTCTTCTATTGTGCAGTTTTGACTTCCATTATCTGTTGCACTTTTTTTCCTACCTAATCTCTACCCTTCAGGGGGAAGAAGAGTAATGAAGCTGAGCCTCCCATCTGAACTTTTATCTCTCATCTCCTACTGCATCTGCCTCCAGTCCCACCTCTAGGCTCCATTAAGCAGCATCTCACTCCATTCAATAAGGAACATCCCCCTACTTGATCATGCCCTTCACATTGTATTGATGCTGAAATATTGTAAGAGCTCATCCATAACCCACTCCCCACCCTCATCACTTGATTCCTTATTTCCATACCTCTCAATTTGTCCAGCCCAAAGTTCCAAACAAATATAACCCATCTCTTCTATGATGGCCTCTGGAACAACTTCCCTTCATCCTAAATATTTCCCTCCCTCATTCCTTCCATCTTCTAACTCATAAGGAAACATGGCTCCCTCTGATAACATAACCTTCCTGCTACCCTTTCCAGTACTATTGCATCTACACAGTCCCCCTTGAGAGGGATTTAGAATACTCCTCTGCTCCCCATTGCCACTTTGAGATTCTCTCCCCAGTTCCATCACTCAGCAACCTCTCTTCTTTTTGAGGTTGGTGTTGTTCCTATCTATTACCCAAGCAAAATTCTAGGACCTATTATCCCTTCCTTCCTCAACAAGTTCAGTACATGACTTATAATTTTTCTTTTCTCCCTATCTCCTGCCTTTATGCTAGGGGATTTCAGAGTAAATATTGACTCTCACCCTCAAGCACCCTAACCACTTAGTTCCTCAACCTACTCATTCTCCTTGGCCTACTCTTCTTCCCTACGTTAGGCATATCCAAATTTGTTTATACCACTGATCTTGCCATCACCCACTGAAATAACCAAGATGGATTCTGTGTCATTTTTGTTGATCCTACTTGCAATTACTTGACTTTGCCTTATAACTTCTTTTGTCCTGTAACTGCTTAGTTTTAGTTCAGAAATCAGATAACTTATGATGGGTTGAGTTCATAAATCTCTTCTCTTGCTAATCACTGATCTATCCTTGCCTCAAAGTATTTTGCTAGCCTTAGGAGATATGTGTGAATGCAAGGGAGTTTGGCCTAATTTTTTTTTTATTCCACCAAGTAATCCCTTAAAAATATCTGGTTTGCTATCCAAAAGTCTTGGCCATTATCAATAATCTTGCAGGTGAACTCAAACAATGTGCCCTTCTTCGTCGCAGTGAAGGATGGAGGGGGTTGTTGCTACCTTGACTCCATTACCAAACTTCCAACCAATCATATTGTACCTCACACTTCCATTATATAACTAATCATGTTTTCTTCAATGGCATAATATCACTTACCTGTTATGTTTTGTTCTGTATTTCTCAAAATTTATAGAAATTGTCCCCCTTATTTGTGTTCTGAAGCTGAGATTTGTGAGCCTGAGACCTTATTCATTGGTAGTGTTGTTATTTCCAATAAATTGATCATATTTGGAATTCTGTGCCTTGGTTTACCTTATTTTCAACTATTACACCACAAATATAACATCTCCATGACCAAAAATTCTGAAATCACTTTATCTAAGAATAATCTATTAGCTTTTTATATCTCCCTTTGACTTTCCTTATAAAACCATACTCTTTGTTTACACCATGACTTCTTATCCCTTGGCCCCCCAATTTTCTCCCAAGCCATATCCACTATACTAACCAGACTCTCCTCTTCTGATTATAGATACTGATTGGTGAAACAATTCAACTTTATACTGGTCTACCCTCTTGAATACCTACCTACTTTCTCCTCTTTTGAATCCTTAACTGCTTACATTGCTAATTTTTCCCTACCAAGCTTCATCCTTACATGTCTTCCACAATTTGTGATCTTTACCTTCTCACCTGCACATGTGCTATGGAATAAATATGGAAAAAAATCATGCCAACATTCTATCTACAGGTTTATATTTCATAACATCAACTATGCACTCATTGTTACTAGGCAATCTTATTATAGCAGCCTTATCAATTCACTGTTCTCCACAGCAGTTCTTCCAAGCCTTGTCATTGTAATGGCAAGCAAAGTAGTACTTTGCTGCTGGTTTCAGCTTTTCAAGTGCCTTTGAGCCTTGGCTTTGATTGTATTGAAAGTTTTTGTTGGAAAGAGTATACATAGTATTGACCTCAATAGGCCTAAGGGACTTTGTAGACCTTCCCTGCCCTTAATAAGGCCTAAGGTTATCACATGGAGCTCAACATAGGATGAGCTAGACAAAAGAGCAGAACAGAAAGGGTGGGAGAGGAAAGGTGGAAGAGGAAGGAGCAGAACAGAGGGAAGTTTGAACAGAGCTGGGACCAAGTAGAAGTGAGAGGGAGAATACCTGTGATTTTTGCACTCTGTTAACCTGCATTACTTTCTGAGAGCTAAGAGAATGTGGATTTCATCATTCTGTCTGTTCTGTTTGTGCTGATTTTACTTTGTTAGAACAAAGCATGCTGTATTTTGAAAGAAGACATTACTGCTGTCACAGAAACCCTAAAAGAGGACTCTACTTCTGTTTACAGAAGTCCTGATCTGATCATATCACCACCGTGAACCCTCCTACTCCTACTCAGTGTACCTGGTGGTTTCCTATTGCCTCCAGGATCAAATACAAATTATTCTGTTTCACATTCAAAGACCTTCATAGTCTAGGCCTTTCTTATGTTTCCAGTGTTCTTGATCATTATACCAAACCATTAAATCTTTGATCCAATGACCCTGGCCTCTTTTTGTTTCCAGAAACAAGGCACTCTACCTCTCAGTTCTGGGCATCTTCCCTGGCTATGCCCGATGCCTGGAATGGTCTCCTTCTTCAACACTTCCTTTTGACTTTATTGGCTTCCTTTACATCCCAACTAAAAGTTCATTATTTCCATAGGAAAACTTTCTAAAGCCCTCTTCTTTCCTTTCTTCCATTATTTCCTATTTCCCCCTCTATCCAGCTTTTTAAAGAAAAAAATGTATAATTGTATATATTCAACCCTTTTTGATTGTAAGCTCCTTGAGGACAGGAATGGTCTTTTGATTCTTTTTGTATCTTCAATATTTAATACACTGCCTGACATATAGTAGGCTCTCAATACATGTTTATTAATTGTTTGAATATCGATAAGCACTTATAATGTGCCACATCTTTTTTTTATTCTCATATAAATTGGATTTAAGTAAGAGAGTATGGTGTAAAATCATCGCATTTTCTCTCTCCTCCCAGAATCTTCAGAGTTCAATGGTAAGAAAAAGCTCATATCAACCAGAAATGACTCAGGATTCAATGTATGACCCTGGTCTTTTCAGTGTCTGTTCAAGATCTAAGCACTTCACAACACTTGATTCTGCCTCCTTCATGGCTTATTTTAACAAATTATCCATTGCCTATTTTGATGGGGATGTCGTTACAACTTGGGGTAGACATTGCCCTAACTCACCAAGAGGTTTGAGGTTTGGCAGTTACTCTCAACCTACTTTCTTCTGTCTGCTAAGACAATTTTGTCAAGGGGTGCCTGATGCCTTGCTACACATTCTTGGAGCCTCAGGTGGGAAGTTGGGTGACAGGTGGACACCAAAGGTCAGTGAGGAGCCCTAAAAAAGACTGAGTAGCCCTCACACTAAAAGTGCTAGTGTTCTCTGAACATCCCATGTAGTCCTAAGAACTTGGGAGAAAAGAAAGGCAAAAATAGCTTCTACCTTTAAGGAAATATTTTTAACTCAGAAAGGCATATTTTATTCAGAAAGAGGCATTGGGCAAGGACTTACAAGGACACAAACTTTAAGGAAAACTTCTATTTCAGTAAAAATATTTAAATTTCCACCTCCCAAAAATGTAACTTTAAAATATATATTTAATGATAAAAATACTTCTTAATATTTTCCCTAAGACCTGAACACATGGTTGAGATGACCCTGGGTTATGGAAGGTGATACCAGGCAAATATAATCTACAATTCAAAAAGGGATATGCCAATTTAAAAAGGAGAAGCAAATTTCGCTATGGTTTCATATTCTGACAACAGTGGTCATAACCTTTTCTTTGAATAACATGATTCACTCAGAGCATCTGAAATTAATGAGGTGAAACTATATTGAACTGGTATCACCATAATTCATTAGTTCTCATTCAGTAGAAAGCTGGCTTTTATTTTGTTGTATTTTAAAATCTAATTTTTAACAGTATGTATTATTTTTGTGATGTTTAAAAAAGTTGAAGAGGCATAGTTTCTGGGTAATTTAACCACTTTATTAATAATGTCAGCATGTTTATTAATAAAAGGAGGTCAGTGACTCTCTTGAATGCCAAAGACCCCTCATGGCATGCTATACAAGATTATATTCTCTCTGAAGAGATTTTCCTGAGGGTGGCAATCAACTCTGATTAATAATTAATAAGAAAATGAATATTTTAATGGGAATTGGGCTATTTTGCAATGAAGGTCTTGGATCACCCAAGTCTTGGTCAAAAAGATATCAATTTCCATATGACCTATCTGACAAAAGGGAGAATCAACAGTTTTACAGACCTGTCTGAGTAAACACAATGAGCAATAAGCTTCCCAGTAGCACAAGATCTTGGCCTGGATAAATCTTTGAGAAAGATTTTCCACACTGGTTAATTTCTGGAAGAGGAAGTAGAAAAGGAGAAATAACCTTGGTTCTAATTCAATAATTAGCTACTAATACAAGAGAGGAATACTCATTTCTCTCACTTTAGAGAGGCATTAATATACATATTTCTTAGAGAATACGTTTCAACTATAGTTAAAGATATGCAAAATATCTTGCCAGGCAAAATATCTTGAGAATTGCTCCTATCCTAAAGTTGCACCTACCATAAATATGTAAAAACAGGCTATATACAGGATGAATGAAAAATAACAAGAAAAAAGGAACAATAATTAAGAGGGGTTGGAAAAATCTTGTTGTAGAAGTTGTAATAATAATGAAATTTGAAGATCCCTTTGTATTGCCAAGCTAAGAGGTATTTAGCACCTAGTTTCAAATTAATCCTCTGTTAAAGAAACAGAAGGTATGATCTCCTGTTGCTGATGTAACAGGAAGGGGCTGAACCGGGAAGAATAGCTTCTCAGCAGCTCAGGCTGGCCCTCAGATATCTTCAGCACCATAAGCTCCACACTCAAAATCAAAATCACTTTATCCAGCCTCCACATGGCTTGCTCCAAGAAAGTCTGTCTCAGCTCTCAATTCTCATCCTCTTCTCAGTTCTTCTCAATTCTCAGTTCAGTCTTCAGTCCATCAGCAGCTGTCCTGCCTCCAGATGCTTATCCCAAGAAGTTATGACTGTCCAGCTTGTTTTCTTCCTTAAATATGGTATAGCTCCTCCCTGTTCAGCATCTTCCTGTTACATCAGCAACAGGGGATCATACCTTCTGTTTCTTTAACAGAGGTTTAATTTGAAACTAGGTGCTAAGTACCTCTTAGCTTGGCAATACAAAGGGATCTTGAAATTTCATTACTATTACCAAGATGGAATTTTAGACTTACCTTAAAGGGAGCAAGGGAAATCAGTCAATGAATATAAGGAGTGAAAGCATTCTGGATGCGGCAATTTAAAGCACGCAAAAACACCTATGGCCAAAAAATCCATCTTGTTCATGGAAACAGAAGCAGGCTAGTGTTATTGGGAGCTGGTTACTCCACATCTGTTCTGCCTTTTTTCAACTCTGTGGGACAAGATGCCTCTCCTACATTAAAGTCATCACCTCCAATCCCAGAATTATGCTGGGAATTCAGGCTTGACTAAGACTACCTTCTTCAATCTTCTATCCTATCTGATTGGAGGGCTGGAGAGTGGAATACCAAACTTCCCTTAATGCCTTCCTTTATAAAAGACATATTTTACATTTCTTTTTTTTTTAAGCAATTGGGGTTAAGTAACTTGCTCAAGGTTACACAGCTAGTCATTATTTATGTGTGGGTGCTCATTTTCTGAGGCCGGTTTTGATCCCGGGTCATCCCAACTCCAAGGCCGGCGCTCTTACTCACTGCGCCACCTAGCCGCCCCGCATATTTTACATTTCTACAAGTCAAGGGATGGAGGGAGAGAGAGACAGAAACTGAGACAGAGAAAGAGAGAGAGAGAGAGAGAGAGAGAGAGAGAGAGAGAGAGAGAGAGAGAGAGAGAGAGATGCACATTCATTTGTTTCTTTTTGTGTGTATTAATAACAAAATTGTATTTGGAAAACTGGATTATTTTTCAAATGCATACTTACTATCTAATATAAAGAGTATGGATTTGTGATGATGAATTAAATGATCTCTATTAAAATCTGATGAAATCAATACCAAATAATGTAGAGAAAAATTATTGGAGAAAAAAAGAGTACAGCAACACTAAAACTTGTATGTGTGTGTGTGTACATACACACATATATACATATGTACATATACATATGTATATATTAAATGGAAATGGTGTTTTTATGTCAATAAATTAATTTCACATTTTTTTAATTTTGTACTGCAAAGATGAAAAAACGTTTCCAGTATAGAACCAACATTTTTATATGTCTGTTATTTAAGGACCAAACTAAAAACATTCGTAGGAACATAAGATCACATTTGTCCCAGAATTATGAATACTTTGGCTAAAGAAAACCAGAATTAGGAATGTTTTAGCTACAGCATCTCTTTAAGGCCATCTAATGATCAAAGGTCTATAGGTTGAAGTGACTTTCTTAAGGCTCTAAAGATAGAATTAGAAGCAGAATGTAAATGAAGGTCCTTTTTATCCAGATTTAGAGATAACTTATTTTCTTTTCACTTCATTATGCTGTTCTTCAAGTTATAAAAAGAATGCAATCTCATTAGTTTTTTATTTTGTTTAAAATGTGATTTTTTTGTTTAAACTGTATTTTCTTTTTATATTTTGAATTCCAATTCTCTTCTTCAGCTCTTCCATTACCTGAGAACCCATGCAAATGATATCAATTATGCATGTGAAATTAGGAAAAAGAAAACATATTTATATATTGGCCATATCACTAAACAAGTTTTGAAACAGTGAAAAATTATACATCATTTTGTAATTGGAGATCATCAGTTCTCTTTCTGAAGGCAGATAGCATTTTTTATCATAAGTCCTTTGGTTTTGTCACGGATCATTTTATTGAACAGAATAGTCAAGTGTTTCACAGTTAATTATCATTAAAACGTTACTATTACTGTATGCAATGATCTGCCAAATTTTAATTTTTAAAGAATTATTTTCCTCAGTGATCTGTTCACCTTTTTTTTTCCATTTGGCCATTCCTACTTTTAAAGGAGTTGTTTTCTCCAGCAATTTTTTTTCAAAACATTAGGGCAATTCTGTTTCTTTGTTGTTACTGTTGTTTTATTTTTAGTTTATTAATTTCTTCAGTATTTTTGTTCCTCTTTTTACCAAGCTTTTAATTCTCTTTTAATAATTTTCTTGTGATACATGTGGGGGGCAGAGCCAACATGGCAGAAGGAAAGCAGGAACTATTCTGAACTCACTAATGAATTCCTTCAGTAACCTCTAAAAAGTTAATCTGAACAGATTTTAGAGTGGTAGAATCCATTGGGAGATGAAGTGTGGCAGATTTCCAGCCCAGGAAAGTGCAGAAGGGTAGGATATGTTGCATTAGGCAGTGGGAGTGCAGAGCACAGCACTCATGGTTTGCACCAGCACAGAATGCACCATAGTGAAGCTGGAGTGACCCTAGGCAAACAGACTCACCCACTGCAGGGGCAACTCCCAGACCTCTTACTGCAGGACAAGGGCCTATTTGATCTGGGTAAGAGAAGAGCACAAGGCCTGCACCAGCAGCAGCAATTACTCCTGGAGCTTTAGCTTACAGTCAGGAAGTTTAAAAATCACCTAACTGTACTTCCAGGAACCAAGATGACAAAGTAAACCATAGCTTTTCTCATCTCCCTTTCTGACCATGAAAAACCCAGAGAATATTTCCCCATAGTAAAATCCTGAAATAGTGAAATAAGAAAAAGGCTTGGGAAACCTGGAGGAAGGGTGTGACTGTGACTGTGTTGAGGTTAAGGTGAGGGACAAGAAGTATTATGAAATTAACACCAAGGTAATATTGATGTTCTATAAAAATTTGTGGATCTGAAGTCAGCGGATATAACTTTTTATAAGTGTGGTTTTAGCCAATTCACATAGACCACCTGAATCTTGGTTTCCTCATATGAAAAAAATGGAATAGATGAACTCTAAGGTCACATTTAACTCTGCCTCCTTGATCTTGTGTGATCCCATTAAGTGAGACAATCAATAACCTAAGAGATAGCCAGAGATCTATCAGTTTAAGGTAAAAGGGTCAGGAGAAAGAGACCTAATACATTTAATGGAGAATTTATTGAAGGAATATAGATAAGAATAATACAGGATGAGAAGTCATGGATGAGTTAGTAATGTAGGGAGTATCAATGAGATGAGATGAGAGAGAGAGAAAGAAAGAGAGAGAGAGAGAGAGAGAGAGAGAGAGAGAGAGAGAGAGAGAGAGAGAGAGAGAGAGAGAACACTAGAAATGAGAGGAAGCTTCATGCTGTGGAGAGAAAAATCTTGAGACCAAGATCTAGGTTTAAATTGCACCTTTGAATCATACTAATGCAATCTTCAGCCAGTCAATTAATCAATTCAGTTCTCAAGGACATTATTTGATATTGGCAGAGAAGACACAGACCTGCATTAGTAGAGGGATCTTCCTGATTAAGAAGTTGCCAGTGCCCTCAAATTCAGTCTTTATCCCGATAAGTAGTAGCTTTACAGAAATACTGATTCACTGTTGCAAATTTTCCTTTTCTTCTGGTTCTCATGGAATCACTGATCTAGATCTTATCCCAATGTTTGCATATGGGTACACAGGTAAAAATACACATATATCTATATAAATTCTTTAATCAATCAATAAGCATTTATTCAGGACTTAATATATGACAAGCATTGTGATAAGCACTGGGGATGCAAATAAAGGGAAAAAAAGAACATGACCTCTAGCTTCAGGGATATTACATCCTATTGAAGATGGAGACAGCAATATATCAATTCACACAAGATAGAGAGAGTGTATAGAAGATAATCTTTCTTATTTGTTTATTTATTTTTTAGGTTTTAACATTCATTTCCACAAGATTTTGTGTTACAAATTTTCTCACCATCTCTCCCCTACCCATAATCCAAGATAGCAAGCATACCAAATTACCCATTCCCCCAAACTGCTCTCTCTTATATCCTCCCTCATCCCCCCCTCTTACTTTTCTGTAGGTCAAGATGGATTTCTATACCCCATTGCCTGTATATCTTATTTCCCGGTCACATGTTCAAAACAATTTTTAACATGTGTTTTTAAAACTTTGATTTCCAGATTCTTTCCATTCTTCCCTCCTCACCCACACCCACTCGGAAGAAAAACATTTCAATATAGGCTAAACATATCTACTTATGCATACCATTTCCATAGTAGTTATATTGTGAAAGACTAACTATATTTCCCTCCATCTTATCTTACCCCTCATTTATTCTGACCCTGTCTGTTTTAGAAAGTGTTTGCTTCTAATTTCCCTCTCCCATAATCTACCCTCCATTCTATCATCACCCCTCTTATCCCCTTCTCCCCTACTTTTCTGTTGGGTAAGATATCCAATAAGTGAATATGTTATCCCCTCTTTAAACCAAATCCAATGAGTGTAAGGTTGACTCATTCCCTTCCACCTTCCTGCTTTTCCCCTCCAATGTAACATTTGTCTCTTGCCTCTTTTATGTGAGATAATTTGCCCTATTCTCTCTCTCCCTTTCTCCTTCTCCCAATATATTCCTTTCTCATCTCTTAATTTTATTTTTCAGATATCATCCCTTCACATTCAACTCCACTTGTGCCCTTTGTCTACTTAAACATGTACTCACGTTAACACATATATACCCACCTATACATACATATATGTATACATAAACACACAACATATATACTAATATACATATATCTGCGTGTGTATATATATATTCACTTATACATACATATATGCATATGTTTATGTATACATACACACACACACACACACACACACACACACACACACACGGCTGTTGCTGCACAGCCACTGCAACTTAGCTGCTTCTCACCCTGGGTGCAAAGGCTGAACCACACTCCCAAACTACTGGATCCCAAAGTCCACACTGCACTGACCTCTCACTTTGTCCTTAGCCTCTATGGGTTGTTAATTCTGGAAACCACCACAGCTGCTGATGATCTGAAGTCCCTCTAGCTGTGGCTGCCTATGGCTGCCCTGAGGCTAGGCTGGGGTCAGCAACCAGAGTGCTGTGCTGGCTGCTTTCTGTGAGCCTGCCAGGCTGTCCTAAGGAGGACCTTAGCTTCTCTTTGACATTTTGTGGGTTCTGTAGCTCCAATGTTTGTTCAGAGTCGGCTTTTACATGAATTGGAGGAAGTGGAAGCTGGAGCCATGCTGAAGTCTTGTTTCTACACTGCCATCTTCACTCCCTTCCCCTATAATGACATTTGACCAGTTGCCAGGACTCCTTATCATCTTTTGCTTGAGACCTCATCAACATGCTGCTGATCCTGTCACTGATTACATAGTTTTCCAACTGGTGTTTCATTTACATGGATTATGCGTGCTCCAGGCCAGGCTCTACCTCCATGTAACAGGTCTTTTTTTCTGATCTCCTAAGTTGTCTTGGCATAAAAGAATGTCTTACTCTAACCTTTTACTAGCTCTACTGCTTCAGAATTCAATTACAAGTATGATTTTAAAGTTGTTGAGGAAGGTTAGAGAGTTCACCTGACTGCTTTCTCTACTCCAAGAATTTTGATGTGTTCCCAAATCGAACATATTGTCCTTGGAGGTAGTAAATTTTCTCCTCATTGGGCATCTTCAAGAAAACAAAAGTTGCTATGTAGTAGAAGGCATTTTTTTTCACAAATTAATTTGACTGAGTAGCCACAGAGACCCCTTCTAACCCTGAAATTCTGAAGTTCTGGACTCTATAAAATGGAGATTATTGTATAATTTTTATTGATCTCACTGTATTTTTATGGGAAAAGCTTTAATTTCCTCACCTATACA